>JAQZBX010041624.1:0-22284 GCA_029593785.1 Cabassous unicinctus | reverse complement strand
CCACATAAACATCTTTCATTAGTGTGGCAAATCACCTGCAATGGATATATTCATCCTGGGGCTTTGCCCCTAAGCATCGACCATACTTCACATTGTACACCCCACTCTGTCCCACACAATTCTGCATGTTATATGCTGATTTAAAATGCCCTATATCTGTCATTGTAATGTTACTCAGGATAATTCCCAAGACCTGAAAAAGCACCTGTATTACAACTGCTTTTTCCTTCCCTGCCCCAAAAGTGTTCAGTGGCCACTGGCTTCACTTCACTGTTGTAATTTCTTCCATTGCTTGAATCACATTATGTCTACAACAGAATACCATTAAGTCCACTCTAGTCTATAGCTCTTCCCCCAATCATGAGGAGTTTGGGATGGTGATGTCCACTCCAAGTCCAAGTGACAGGGGGCTTATATCCCATGGATATGATGGATGAGATTATCCTGCCTGCAGTTGCAGGCTCTCTCCATTCCCTGGGGTGGTTGTTGTCCATCATCCTCTCCTCACCAGGTGACTTGGGTGAGTCCATAGAGCTATAGAGTACGAGTTGCAGTTCCACCGAGATTACAGGCACAGCTGGCACATGGGCAGGCCCAAGCCTCCAGTCTCTGGAAGTACACCTACAAACTCCAGCATCACATATAACTTTGAAAAGAAGGGACTTATGTACTATGTGCAGGGAGGACTTATTTGAGTCCAACTCTGTCACTCTCAGGAGCACAGATTCCAAAGTACAGTCCACTGATAAGGAATCAATCTCTGGAGCTATCCCTCTTATATAGGACCTGGTTGTCTCCAGAGGTCTCAGGAGCCCCTCTGTGTGGAATGATATCCACTTTGGTGTTCTATGAGATCCTACTGAGGTGTGCATAAGTGTTACCTCTGGGATGACCTCCCAACTCTCTTTGAAGTCTCTTGCCACATGAACTCATTTGTCTTTACCTTTTCCCCTTTTATTCACAGACTTTTTCCAGTCTTATTGCCTGTTGGCACTTTGTATTAATCGCTCGTTGCCAAGGAGGCACATCCCCGAGACTCATGTCCCATGCTGGGGGGAAGGTAATGCACTCATATGCTGAGTTTGGCTTAGAGCGAGGCCACATTTGAGCAACAAGGAGGCTCTCAGATGGCAACCCTTAGGCACCCCATAATAGTAGGCTAAGTTTCAATTACAAGAGCGAAGACTCATAAGGCTAGTCATCAATAACAAGAAACCATCAGTGGATCCTCCTCCTTTGTCAGACACTGCCCCTGTACTCGGAGAACTTCTGCTGCTCCCTTGGAGAATGTGGCAGAGCTCTCCCAGCTGGGAATTCATTATTCCTTCATTTATTGAGTGATTGTCTACCCAATGGGACCATGCACCAACCCTTGATCATTTGAACAATTTTATACATCTTTCATTTCTATTCAAGTGAACTTCCTCTCATGAAACCCCCATCCCAGACACACCCCACCAATGATCCTCTCCTGCCCCTTCTGTAACTCTTCTGTGATCCAAATCTTCCTTGAAGATGAAACCCATATAATAGCCAAATACAATTATTAGGAAAATGAAATAATAAAGGTAAGTTTAAATGTAAGAAATAAAATACATAGTAACTTAAAAAAAAACACTAGAAATAAAATTAAAGAGTTTAGATACTCAATAAATTGGAAAAAATAAAAAATTAAATTTTCTTTTCTTCTTTTTTTACATTTTTCCTTTTCTCACTGCATTATCAGGTGTCCAGTCTGTACTATAGTACCTGCCCCCTCTCACTCCCCAGTGTCTCCTGAATTTTCATTTAATTTTCAAAGAAGTTTTAGGTCACAGCATAGTCACACACAGAATAGTAGAGACTCCCACATACCCAACCTCCTTCCCCTTTCCTCACCTCATATTAAAACCTTTTTTATGTGAATGTTAGCATTGTTATAACTGTTATACAGATAGTGAAGCTTAGCTACTAAACACTGTCAATGGTTTACAGTATAGTTTACAATTTAGATGGTACATTTTAATAATTTTTTATGATATTTACCATTTCCTGTGTTCATAACTGTAAGGTAATGAAAAACACTTCCCATAACCACTAAATACCCCCTGTTTGATCTTTTCTGTTCCTTCCTCCCCATGCCCCTGGGGCTCATGACACTCCCCTTTCTTGATTCATTGGATGACAAGATTCATAGTTACAAGCAACAAAAGGTCTTGACATGCTGATTATCCTCTTCTATTAGGATCCATCTTTCTGCCTAAGAGACACCACCTGTCTGTTTCTGGGTGAATCAGTCCTTCAAAGATGGTGATCCATCTTCTTCCCACTCACCGTGTTGTTCTCCACTCCCTGACACAACACCTCATTACAGGATGAACAATCACACAATTCCCAGAAGCCTACTCCAGATGCACCCCTTTCTGAATGCCCCCCCAAAATACACCCTAAACCACTGACACTACCTTGTCATACCGCCATAAGAGCGTTCCCACTCCTGCACTTTCAACATCATACCCACAAATCCCATGTTCACCTAGTCCCCCTCCCAACTCTACACCCAGTATCCTTGGTATTCTAACCTGCCCTTCCTAATCTACCCAATTGTCGACCCTGCACCACCAAACCCAGGAATTTATCTACCCACTAGTCCTATCCTTCAATAAACAGCTATACTCTATCAATTTACCATAGATTATGTCCATATAGGTGCTGGCTAACAACATTCTCTTCTCTTTCTCTCCCTTGTTAACTTATCTTTCAGACAATGGTTCTCAGAGACTGCTTATTTTCCGCAATTCAAATCAGTGAGGTCATATGCTGTTCATCCTTCAATGCCTGGCTTGCTTCACTCAACATAAGGTCTTCAAGATTCTTCCATGTTATTCCATGTGTTAGCACTTTATTCCTTCTAACAACTGATTAATATTCCATTGTGTGTATGTACCACATTTTGCTTATCCATTCTTCTGTTGATGGGCACCAGGGCTGATTCCGAATTTTGGCAATTGTGAACAATGCCTCTATGAACATTGGTGTGCATGTATCTATTCGTGTCTTTGCTTCCAATTCTTCTGGGTATATACCCAGCAGTGGAATTGCTGGATCATACAGAATATCTACTTGTTAGATTTCTGAGGAACTGCCAAACTGTCCTCCACAGTGGCTGGTCCATTCCACAATCCCACCAGCAGTGGATGAGGGTTCCTATGCCTCCACATCCTCTCCAACACTTATATTCTGCTGCTTTTTCAATAGCTGCCATTCTGATGGGGGTAAGTCAGTATCACATTGTAGTTTTGATTTGCATTTCCCTAATAGCTAGCGATGTCAAGCATTTTTTCATGTGCTTTTTAGCCATTTGTATTTCTTCCTTGGAGAAGTGTCTTTTCAGGTCACTTGCCCGTTCTTTAAATGGGTTGTTTGTCTTTTTATTTTCAAAGTGTAGGCTTTCTTTATATATGCTGGATATTAGGCTTCTATCAGATATATGGCTGCTAAATATTTTCTCCCATTGGGTAGGCTGCCTTTTTATTTTCTTAATAACGTTCTTTGAGGTGTAGAAGTTTTTAATTTTGAGAAGATCCCATTTACCTATTTTTTTCTCTTTTTGCTTGTGCCTTGGGTGTGAAGTTCATGAAACCGTTTCCTATTACAAGGTCCTGTAGATGCTTCCCTACATTATCTTCCAAGGTCTTTATGGTGTTGGGTCTTATATTTAGATCTTTGATCCATCTTGAGTTGATTTTTGTATAAAGTGTGAGATGGTATTCCTCTTTCACTCCTTTGGATATGGATATCCAGTTCTCCAAGCACCACTTGTTAAAGAGGCCTTTATCTCCTAACTGGGTTGGCTTGGTGGCCTTGTTGAATATCAGATGACTGTATATGTGAGGATCTATATCAGAACTCTCAATCCAGTTCCATTGGTCAGTATATCTATCCTTGTGAAAATACCATGCAGTTTTGACAACTGTAGCTTTGTAATATGTTTTAAACTCAGGTAATGTGATACCTCCAACTTCATTTTTCTTTTTTAATATGTCTTTGGCAATTCGGGGCTTCTTACCTTTCCAAATATATTTTGTAGTTAGTTTTTCCAGTTCCTTAAAAAATACAGTGTTGATATTTATTGGGATTGCATTAAATGTGTAGATTAGTTTGGGTAGGATAGACATCTTGATGAGGTTTAGTCTTACTATGCATGAACAGGGAATATTCTTCCATTTATATAAGTCTTCTTTGATTTCCTTTAACAGTGTTGTATAGTTTTCTGTATATAAGTCCTTTACAACTTTAGTTAAATTTATTCCTAGGTATTTGATTCTTTTAGTTACTAGTGTAAATGGTATTTTTTTCTTGATTTCCTCCTCAGATTGCTTATTATTGGTGTACAGAAATGCTTCTGATTTTTGAGCATTGATTTTATAGCCTGCTACATTACTGAACTCCTTTATAAGTTCTAGAAGCTTTGTTGTAGATTTATCAGGGCTTTCTACATATAGGATCATGTCATTTGCAAATAATGCACTTTTTACTTCTTCTTTTCATTTTGGATGACTTTTATATTTTTTTCTTGCCTCAGTGCTTGAGCAAGCACTTCTAAGACAATGTTAAAAAGGAGTGGTGATAGGGGGCATCCTTGTCTTGTTCCTGTTCTCAGATGGAAGGGTTTTAGGTTTTCACCATTGAAGATGATGTTAGCATAGGGTTTTTCATATATACCGCCTATCATATTCAGAAAGTTTCCTTCTATTCCTATATTTTGCAGTGTTTCTATCAGAAAAGGGTGCTATATTTTGTAGAATCTTTTTCTGCATCTATAGAGATGATCATTTGATTTTTTTCTTTCAATCTGTTTATGTGGTGTATTACATTGATTGATTTTCTTATATTGAAACATCCATGCATACCTGGTATGAAACCCACTTTGTCATGGTGTATAATCTTTTGCATATGTTGTTGAATGCAATTAGCAAGTATTTTGTTGAGGATTTTAGCATCTAGGTTCAATAGCCAAATTGGTCTACAATTTTCCTCTCTTGTCGTATCTTTGTTTGGTTTTGGTATTAGGGTAATGTTGGCATCATAGATTGAGTTAGGCAATATTCCTTCTACTTCTATTTTTTGGAAGAGCTTAAATAGAATTGGTGTTAGTTCTTTCCTGAATGTTTGGTAGAATTCAGGTGTGAAGCCATCTGATCCTGGGCTTTTCTTAGTTGGGAGGTTTTGATGACTGATTGTATCACTTTACCTCTATTTGGACTGTTGAGTTCATCAGTTTCTTCTTTCATCAATGTAGGCTGTTTGTGAGTTTCTAGAAACTTATCCATTTCCTCTAAATTATACTTCTTGTTGGCATATAATTTTTCAAAGTATCCTCTTATGATACTCTTTATTTCCGTGGGGTCAGTAGTGATATCCCCTTGCTCATTCATTATTTTGTGTATTTGCATCTGTTCTCTCTTTTTCTTTTTAGTCTGGCTAAGGGTTTGTCAATTTTATTGATCTTCTTGGAGAACCAGCATTTGGTGTTGTTTATTTTTTTCTAGTGCTTTCTTATTCTCTATTTCATTTATTTCTGCTCTAATCTTTGTTATTTCCTTCTTCCTACTTCCTTTAGGTTTAGTTTGTTGTTGTTTTTCCAATTCCTCCAAGTGTGCAGTTAGGTCTTTAATTTTAGCTCTTTCTTCTTTTTTAATATATGCATTTATGGCTATGAACTTCCCACTCAGAACAGCTTTCGCTGTCTCCCGTAGGTTTTGATATGTTGTGTTGTCATTTTCTTTAGTTTCAAGGTAGTTACTGATTTCTTTTGAGATTTCCTCCTTGAAACACTTTTTCTCTGATAGTGTGTTGTTTAACTTCCATACCTTTGTGCCTAATCTCATTCTCTGACCCTTAGTGATTTCCAATTTCATTCCATTGTGCTGAGAGAAATTACTTTGTATAATCTCAATCTTTCTCAATTCATTGTGAGTTGTTCTTTGGCCTAGCATGAGGTCTATCTTGGAGTATGATCCATGTGCACTCGAGAAGCATGTAAATCCTGCTGTATTTGGGTGTAGTGTTCTGTACATGTCTATTAAGTCCAGGTCCTCTAATGTATTGTTCAGAGTCTTCGTTTCTTTATTGATTCTCTGTCTAGATGTTCTGTCTAATGATGATAAAGGTGTATTAAAGTCCCCCACTATAATTGTAGAGGCGTTTATTTCTCCACTTAATTTTTCCAGAGTTTGCCTGTCGTATTTTGAGGCTCCCTGATCAGTTGCATAAATGTTTATGATTTTTCTCTCTTCTTGAGAGATTACACATTTTACTAATATATAGTGTCCATCTTTGTCTCTTACAATAGTTTTGCATTTAAAGTCTATTTTATCTTATATTAGAATAGCTACTCCTGCCCTTTTTTGGCTATTGTTAACTTGTAAAATTGTTTTCCAGCCATTCACTTTCACCCTCCTTGAATCCCTGGTTTGAAGGTGGTTTCTTGTAGACAGCATATAGATGGATCATATTTCTTTATCCATTTTGCTAATCTGTGCTGCTTGACTGGTGAGTTTAGTCCATTAACATTCAATGTTATTACTTGCAACGAATTTCTTACTTCAGCCATATATTCTTTGGGTTAATGTATGTGATATGTTGTTTTGCTTCTATTTTTGTCTTTTTAGTTGTTTTTAAACTCTCCTCCAATTATCTATCCCTTGTTTTTTCCTTTCAACTTGTAGAACTTCCTTTAGTTTTTCTTGAATTACAGGTTTCTTATTGGCATACTCTCTACATTTCTGTTTATCTTTGAATATTTTGAACTCTCCATCATTTTTGAATGCCAGTTTTGCTGGATAGGGAATTCGTGGCTGAAAGTTTTTCTCTTTTAGTACTTTGACTATGTCATACCACTGTCTTCTTGCCTCCATGGTTTCAGATGACAAATCAGCACTTAATCTTATTGTGCTTCCCTTGAATGTGATGGTTCTCTTTTCTCTTGCTGCCTTGAGTATTTTCTCTTTGTCTTCAACATTGGACATTTTGACAAGTATATGTCTTAAAGTTGGAATGTTGGGATTTATACTGTTTGGGGTGTGCTGTGCTTCCTGGATCTGCACATCCATCTCTCTCAATAGGGTTGGGAAGTTTTCAGCCATTAGTTCCTTCAACACTCCTTTCCTTTCTCTTCTCCTTCTGGGAGGCCCATAATGCATATGTTTGTGCATTTTGTGTTGTTGTTTAAATCCCTGGGTCCCTGCTGGTTTTTTTCTAACTTTTTGTCTGTCTGTTTGATTTCAGATATATTGTCTTCCACATCACTAATTCTTTCTTCTGCCTATTCAAATGTGCTGTTTTGTGAATCCAGCATCTTTTTGATTTCTTGTATTGTGCCATTGATCACCATCATATCCGTTATATTTTTATGTATGTTTACAATTTCTTCAGTATGTTCTCCCAGTGTCTTCTTAATATCCTTAATCTCTTCCTTCACTTCATTAAATTGGTCCATGATATTTGTTTGTAAACTTTGATTAGTTGTTCGATGTTCTGCATCACTTCCTGAATTTTAGTTTTTTCTTTGGGCTGGTCCATGTCTTCCTGTTTCTCAGTGTGGTTTGTAATTTTTTGTTGCCCTCTAATAATCATTTTATCTTGATGGGTTTACTCAGTTGATTAGCTTCTCTCTATGCTGTAGAGTGTTATTTAGCTGGTGGTTCTATGTGTGTGTTAAGTTTTCTCTTTGACACTTTTTCTTCTTATTTTATTTCCTTGCTTCTTTCTATATTCCCTTGAAGGCAAAAGATTACGGCCAGAGGAATTGAAAGATGTGAGAAAGGAAGAAGCATAATTGTAATATTGAAAAAAGTTAGAATAGGGCCTGTATAAGACTTAGTGAAATGAATATTTAGCTAATGTAGGCAGTGTAGAGTAGTATGAAAAAAAAGTGGAGTACTTACCATGGACTGGGAAACCAAATAGAGGAAAATATATATAATGATTTAGAAGGTTAGAATGATGAGGAGGGAGAGAAAGAGTAAAGAAAGGGCTTAAGGAAAAAGTTAATATTAATTAAAAAAATAAGAAAACCAAATAGATAGAATAGAAATTGACACCCTTAAGTTGTGGGCTAATGAAAAAACATTGTATGTAAGAACAACAACAGAAAGCAGAAGGCAGAAAGATGAAGGAAGCAAAATAGAAAGCTTGGGATACAAAATCAGACAGAGAATGGGAAATCACTGAAGAAGAAGCACAGTAAAGAAGAGACAAGCTAGCAGCACTAAATTTAAAACAGAAAGAAAGAAAAAGGAAGAAAGAAACAAGAAGGGGGGTGGAAAGAGGAAAGAAAAGCAAGAGATAACAAATAAACAGAAAAACAAAACGACTACACAAGCAAGCAGTCAATCAAATCTAAGGAAGAACAGTGTTCCTTCTTGGGCCCTTGTGGAACCTCTCAGCCTGCTTGTATTTATCAATCAATTGCCCTGCAAGGCTCTATCTGCAGGTTTTGAGGCAGATTTCTGCTATTAAACTAAATTAAAAAGAAAAATTCATTTTTTATTTTTTAAAGTGACTTCCTTTTTTTTTTTGGCAAAATAAGGGACCCAAAATGTGTCCTCTTGTAGACCATCCCCTTCACTGAGGGGACCCTAACTAGGCTTGAGGACACTAATCAAGCACTTCCCACTTCCTGGCCTCCCCAGGGGAGTTGAAGCTCTGATGCTAGTCAGTGCAGAATGATAAAAATGGCTGACTACGCTCCCTCCGGAGGTAAGCCTGAGTATCACTGGGCTGTTGTGTAAAACAGGCTTCCTCAGTAGATTTGCCTCTTCCCTCAGCCTGGCACTGTTTCCAGCCAGCTTATCTGCTCCCCAAAGCTATGAGGGGGTTGAGGCAGCCAAATTGACAGAAAATAAACTCCTTTCCAACCTCTGTCAGAACCCTCCCACTCTCCGAGAATGCTCCCTATCAAGGGCTTGCTGGCAGGGGGTTGTGGCCTTTCCCTTGGCAGCTGGGTAAGTCAACTTCCTCAGTAGATTCACCACTCCCCTACACCTGGTCCTGCTTCAAGCCAGCTGTTTTGTTCCCCAAAGCTGCAAGGAGTTCCAGTCAGCAAAATCCACAGAAAGGAAAGCCTTCTCCACCCTCCGCCAGAATCCTCCCACTCTCTGAGAACGCACCCTGTCACTGGCTTGAGGGCGGGATTTGTGGGTCAAAGCAGACTTTTTCCCCGAGGGTGGGGCTCAGCCGTCTGCATTAACCTCCATGGGCAGGGTCAAAACTCACAAATCTCCACCGAGTGATCCACGCTGCCGAGCTTACTGCAGATAGATGTCCCAATCTTCTTGCTCCATGCACCTACAGCACAGACCCCTGGGCAGGACCCTGTCCCCAATCCACCATCCTCAGAGAGCTAGTCAATGAGTGCCCTCCTAAACCAATGCCATCTTTCCCAGATAAATTTGATAATTGTATTTTCCATTTGTTTAAAAAATTCTGGTGGAATTTAAAAAAAACAATTATTTTTTTTTAAAGGTACTTAGATTACATAAATGTTACACAAAAAATATAGGGATTCCCATGTTCCCCACCTCCCACACCTCCCATAACATTCCACATAAACATCTTTCATTAGTGTGGCACATCACCTGCAATGGCTATACACATCCTGGGGCTTTACCATTAAGCATGGACACAGTTCACTTTGTAGACCACATTCTCTCACACACAGTTCTGCATGTTATATGATGATATAAAATACCCTGTATCTGTCATTGCAATGTCACTCAGGACAATTTCCAAGTCCTGAAAAAGCCCCTGTATTACAACTGCTTTTCCCTCTCCCTGCCCCTAGAACGTCCAGTGGCCATGGGCTCCACATTACTGTTGTAATTGCTACCATTGCTTGAATCACAATATGTGGTTCAATGTAGAATTTTTTTAGAAGTGCATTTAATTTGTATATCAATTTTGGAAGAATTGACATCTTAATGTTATTTAGTCTTCCAATTCATGAGCATGGCATATTCTTCCAATTATTTAGGTCTTTTTGGATTTCTTTTAGCAATTCATTATAGTTTTCTGAACACAAGTGCTTTACATGCTTGGTTAAGTTTATTGCTATATATTTGATTGTTATATTTGCTATTGTAAATGGAATTTTTTTGTGTGTGGTTTTCCTTCTCAGATTACTCATTACTAGCGTATAGAAACACCAACTTTTGCTTAGTGTTCTTTTATCCTGACACTCTACTGAAATCACTTATTAGCTCTAGCAATGCTGTTGTAGATTTTTCAGGACTTTCTAGATATTCAATCATATCTTCTGAGAATAGTGAAAGTTTTAATTCTTCCTTTCTGATTTGGAAGCCTTTTTTTCTTTCTTTTTCTTGACTGATTGCTCTAGCTAGAACATCTAGCATTATAATGAACAACAGTGGTGACAATGGGCATCCTTGTGTTTTTCCTGATCTCAGTGGGAAAGCTTTCAGTCTTTCACCATTGAATACAATGTTAGCTGTGGGTTTTTCATATATTGCCTTTATCATGTTGAGAAAGTTTCCTTCAATTCTTATTTTTTAATAGTATTTTCATCAAGAAAGGATGCTGTATTTTGTCAAATGTCTTTTCTGCATCAATCAGTAAGATCATGTGATTTTTCTTCTTTAATTCATTAATGTGATGCATTATGCTGATTGATTTTCTTGTGTTGAATCAGCCTTGCATGCCTGGTATAAAATCCACATGATCATGATGAATAATTCTTTTAATGTGATGTTGGATTTGATTTTAAACTATTTTATTGAAGATTTTTGCATCAGTATTTGTTAGAGAAATGCATCTGAAATTTTTTTTTTTTCATGACATCTTTATCTGGCTTTGGTATTAGTGTAATATTGGCTTCATAGAATGAATTCGTAGCATTCTTTCTTGTTCAATTTTTTGGAAGAGCGTGAGTAAGATTGGTATCAAATCTTTGAATGCTTGGTAGAATTCACCTGTGAAACCATCTGGTCCTTGGCTTTTCATTTTGGGGAGCTGTTTGATGACTGTTTCATTCTCTTTGCTTGTGATTATTTTGTTGAGATCCCCTATTTATTCTATGGTCAGTGTATTTTGTACATTCCTAGGAATTTTTCCATTTCATCTACGTTGTCTAGTTTTTTGGCATAAGGTTGTTCATATTATTGTCTTATGAACTCTTTATTTCTGTGGGGTCTCTATTAATGTTCCCATTTTCATTTTTTATTTCAGTTATTTGCATCTTCTCTCTTTTTTTCTTAGTCTAGCTAAGGGTTTCTTGATTTTGTTAATCTTCTTGAAGAAACAACTTTTGCTTTTGTTAATTCTCTTTATTGTTATTTTTTGTGTTGTTGTTCTCAATTTCATTTATTTCTGCTCTAATCTTTGTTATTTCATTCCTTCTACTTGCTTTGGGATTAGTTTGCTGTTCTTTTTCTAGTTCCTCCAGCTGTGTAGATTGCTCATTGATTTTAGATCTTTATTCTTTTTTGATGTAAGCTTTGAGGGCTATAAATTTTCTTCTCAACACTGCCTTCACTGCATCCAATAGTTTCTGATATGTTGTATTCTCATTGTCATTCATCTAGAAATATTTATTGATTTCTCTTGAAATTTGTTCTTTGACCCATGGATTATTTAAGTGTGTTTTTTAAAATCTCCACACGCATGTGAATTTTTCCTGTTTCTGTGGCTTGTTGATTTCCAACTTTATTCCATTATAATCAGAGAAGTGCTTTGTAAAATTTTGATTTTTGTTAAATTCATTGAGATCTGCTTTGTGACCCAACATATGGTCTATCCTGGAGAAAGATCCTTGAGCACTTGAAAAAATTTATATTCTTCCATTTGAGGGTGCAAAGTTCTGTATATATCTATTAGTTTTAGTCCGTATATCATATTATTCCAGCTCACTGTTTCTTTATTGAACCTCTGCCCAGGTGTTTTATCCAATGCTGAGAGTGGTGTATTGAAGAATCCAACAATAATCGTAGAAATTCCTATTTCTCCCTTCAGTTTTGCCAGTGTTTACCCCATGTATCTTGGGGCATCTAGTTAGGAAAATATACATTTACATTGTTATTTCTTCCTGGGGAATCATTCCTTTTATCAACATGTAATCTTCCTGGTCTCTAATAATAGTTTTGCTTTTAAAGTCTATATCATCTGATATAATTGTAGCTACCCCAACTTTTTTTTGCTTACTGCATGTGTGGAATATCTTTTCCCAAACTTTCAGTTTCAATCTATTGGTATCCTTGGGTCTAAAGTGAGTCTCTTGCAGACATGATATAGATGGCTTATATTTTCTTATTCTTTCTGCCAGTCTGTATCTTTTGATTGGGTAGTTTAATCCATCAACATTCAATGTTATTACTGTAAATCTGTTATTGTTTCATCGATTTTAATCTTTGCATTTTATCTGTCATTTTATTTTTGAAATTTTTAATTATTTGTTACTGATACAGTCATCATTTCTAGACTCTCTTCCAAGCCTCTCTCTCTGGCATTTTCTTTTTAGGCTGTAACACTCCCTTTAGAATTTCCTGCAAAGCTAGTCTTTTTGTTATAAACTTTTACAGTTTTTGTTTATTTGTGAATATTCTAAACTCACCCTCATTTTTGAAAGATAATCTTGCTGGATATAAAACTCTTGGCTGGCAGTTTTTCTCTTGCAGTATCTTAGACATGTCATATCACTACATTCTTGCCTCCATGGTTTCAGATGAGAAATCAGCACTTAATCTTATTGGGAATCCCTTATATGCTATGCACTGCTTTTCTCTGGCTGCTCTCAGAATTCTCGCTTTGTCTTTAGCATTTGACATTCTGATTAGTATGTGTCTCAGAGTTGGTTTATTCAAATTTATTTGGATGGATGTACACTGTTCTTCTTAGACATGGATATCTATTTCCTTCAATTGGGTTGGGAAATTTTCAACTATTATTTCTTCAAATATTCCTTCTGTCCCTTTTACCTTCTCTTCTCCTTCTGGGACAACCATGACACATATGTTTTCATGTCTATTGCTCTCATTTAGTTCCCTGAGATCCTGTTCATTTTTTTCATTCTTTTCTTCATCTGTTCTTTTATATGTTCATTTTAGGAGGCCATGTCTTCAAGCTTACCAATCCTTTCTTCTGCTTTGTCAAATCTGCTGTTATAGTCCTCCAGTGTATTTTTAATTTCATTTATTGCATCTTTCATTCCCATAATGTCTGCTATTTTTCTATGTATGCCTTCAAATTCTTCTTTGTGCTCATCCAATATATTCTTATTACACTTAATTTCTTTAGCCATCTCATTGAATTTATTAAGGAAATTTGTTTAAATATCTATGATTAGTTATCTCAACTCATTTATGTCATTTGCAGGTTTACATTTTTCCTTTAACTGTGCCATATCTTCCTGTCTTTTGGTTTTGCTTGTAATTTTATTCTTGGTGTTTTTTCATCTGGCTTGCTACATTTATTTTTTCTGGGTGTAGTTTCTCCTTTTAGTTTAGAGCTTTCTTGTCTTTACTCCCTTGTTGATTGTGTAGTAGGAGCCAAGGATGTAGTTGGTGATATAAGTTATGGAGGCTGAACCTGCCCATGGTGCCCCAGGAATTGGAGAAATTTTTCCCACCTTTCTCCTCTGTCAGGGTAGGGACAGAGCTGCAGCTGTGTATAATAATCCAAGTTGGGCAGGGCAAGACTGTCTATAGTTGTCCAGAGAGACTGATAAAGATTCACACCCTTTCTTCCCTTACCTTGAGCAGGGATGGAGCTTTAGTTGCAGGCATTAATCTGTGCCCTGTGGATCCAAAACCCAAAATTATTCAGGTAAACTGATGTAGCACCAGACTCCCTCCTTGTCTGGGGTGGGAATTGTCTCTCTGGAGTACCCTACAATCTAATCTGTGTGGGTTGAATATGCCTGCAGTTGCCCTGAGAAGCTGAGGGAATACTGTCTCCTCTGCCCTTTAGGGGTGGAAATAGAACCACCAATGCCCAACAGTTCTGTCTCTGTAGGCTGAAAACACCCACAGTTTCCCAGAGTTGTTGAGGAATCACCAGCCACTTCCTATCCTATTAAGTGGTGGGAGTGGTTCTAGGTCCTTTTAGGCTGAGAATACCTGCCCTTGCCTGGAGAGCCTTAGGAAACACCAGGCCCCTCCTTTGCTATTAAGGCATGGAGTTCGACCCACAGGCACCCAACAGTTCAGTCCCAGTAGCCTGAAAGAACCCATCACTGTCTGGAGAGGCTGTGGAGACACTAGCCCCCTGTTATTCTATTGGGGGGGGTCCTTAGGCCTCCAACAGTCCAGTCCATTCAGGCTGAATGTCTTCCATTGCCCATAAAGGCTGTGGAAACACCAGCCCGCACCTTTCCTATTGGAAGTTGATGGTGGATCCACAAGTACCCACCAGTCCAGGCTGTGTAGGCCAAAAACACCTGCAGTTATCCAGAGAGGCTGGGCAAACACAGTCTGTCTTTTATCCTATTGGAGGTGGAGCCACATGTCCCCAACAGTCTGTTTTGTGCATCCCAAAGGTACCTGCAGTTGCCCTGAGAGGCTGAGGGAACACTAGCCCCATCTTATCCAATGGGGGGACAGAGGTGGAGACGGAGCTGAAGACATTCAACAAATAAGTTTGTGTGGGCTGAAAACTCCTGCCACTGCCCAGAGAGGTCAAGGATCCCCAGCACCATTCCTATACTATTAGGGTGGGAGTATGCAGCTCCAAGTAACTGATTTTTCAGTCATTGCCAGCAGACAGCACTTGCAGTTTCCTGTAAAGCTTGGGGCAGGTCCTGCCAGCTTCCTCTCTGCTGGAGGTGGGTCTGGAGCCTAGGCTAAGGCTGTCGTCCAATCTTGGTGGAAAGAAACCAGTCCCTAACTTCACAGAATTTTCAATCAGCCAGGCTCTCCCTCATGCTGGGGACAGAGTCAAAATTGTGGCTAGTGGACTCTTTCCAACTTGGACAGGCTCAAATCCTAGCTGTTTCTAGTATTATACTTTCCCAGCCAAGTCCACTAATCAATAGATGAGGTACTGGACAACTGTCTCTTCCTCCACCATTTATGAGTAATGGAGCTTCTAATGCCAGCCACAGGATAGCTCCTGACATGGCTTGTGCCACTAGATTAGGATGGCCACTGGCCTCTGAGGCATGGCTTGCAGTTTCCCAGAGAGGTGTTGCAGGTCCCTCCAGCTTCCTCCCTGCCAGAGGTGGTGCTGGGGTTTAGGCTACACCTGCAATCTGACCTGGGTGGAAAGAAGCTGTTCCTCATCAGCACTGTGATTTTCAATCAGCCCTGCTTCCTTTCATGCTGGGGGCATATTCAAAATGGCAACTATTGGCCTCCTTCTGACCTGGACAGGCTAAAATTTTAGTTGTTCCTAGGATTATACTTTGCACACTGAATTTACTAATCAGTAGCTGAAGTCAGTGCCACACCATGTCTTCCTACCTCATGTTTTTGGAAATGGAGCTTCCAACTCCAGCCAGATTAGCAACCAGAGTGGCTTACGCCATAGCACCAACCTTCATGGTGCAGAGGACTCTGCAGGAATCTTCTGTGCAGATGGCCAGTATCCTCCTTCCATACTTTCAAGGATGTTGAGGATACTCTTCTGTATCTGGGGACCCCAAACAGGTGATTTAAGAAGCTCTGAGTGATTACTAACTGCCCTGTAGAAGGAGCTGACTCCAGGAACTCCTTACTCTGCCACCATCTTGGCTTCCCTCCAAAAGGTCTAATATATTTTTAATCTGATTCATTGTGTCTTTCATTCTCATAAGTTCTGTTATTTTCTTTGCAAACATTCAAATTCTTTTGTATGCTAAATTAGTATCTTTGTAATATCCTTTATCATTTGAGCCTTATTTTCTTCAAACTCTGAATTAATTCCAGGGATTTCTGGGAACATCACTGATTAATTGTCTCATGCACTGTATTTCATAAGGATTTTTTATTTGTTCCTTTCCCTGACCCATATCTTCCTGTTTCTTAGTATGGTTTGTAAATTCTTGCTGGTGTCTAGGCATCTGATTATATTGGTGAATTTACTGTAATGGTCATTTTCTTTCTTGTCTAGTGGTTTTGTTTCTTGACTCTTCTTTGATTTTTTGGTATATCTTATTATAAATCTTAATCAAAACTGGCCAGGGACACACTAATGGGTACAGACATGATCCAAGAGGGCCTGGAGATAGTGTCATGAGAAATGCCAAAAAAATTTTCTCTTCTTTTACTTTTCCAGTGTGACAGCAGATGGCATTTTTGGTGAACCTTTCCATGTAAGTGTCACTTTCTTCTTCCACTTGCTGGTTTTCCTGTGCCAGCTACAGACTCAATTCAATGAGTGGCCATGTTGTCCAAATGCACTGATAAGAAACCACATTAGCCTTCTAACACACCCTTCCTCTTCCTAGGGAAGAAAACATCAATTCCCCTCTCAGTTAGCCATGATCAGACACAGGTTTATGAGGTTCTTCACCTCAAAGTTGGGAGATAGGTACTATTCCCAGCACATGAGTACCTAAGATTTTCCTCTCATTCTCTTAATCTCTCTGTCCCACTGCCTCCTGGATGATGCATGCAGCACTCTCCTAGTCTGCAGATCCCTCAAACAGACTTTGCCTTATTTCATTGTTTTTGTAAGAACGTTGAGCCCTCCTGAACTTCTCCAATGCCATCTTCCTGGAAGATTCTGTTAGCAATAGCCTGAAGTTACATAAACTGATGCCAATTAAATATTCTAATTCTCCTTTCTGTCACCCCATATACAAACATTTTATTTATGCTATTGGATATCTGGGTCCTCTATTTAAGTGAAATGAAATGTAATAAATAAGTGCATTTGAAAATATGAACCATTGCTGCTTTGTCACTGCTGAGTATACCTCAACTTATTCAGAAACTGCCACTCCTCCTTTTCATCATGTGAGTTCTGGCAAACCTATCAATAAAAGATCCTATACCATACTAAAATTCATAAACATGCAATACAGGACCAGCCAACAATTTACTCCTATTTTCCAGCCTCAATTAATGATCTAGGAATGTATATATATTTCCTTCCCTGGACTATACTTTAAGATCTTTGGAAAATCAAGGAATCTCAAATTTCCCATCTAAGGGAAATATTCAAATTGTCATAGACTTTTAGTCCTTCAAATTGTTTGAAAAGTGATTTAACCATATTTAAATTCAGTCACCACATGCATACTTATATACATATCTAATAGCAAAATCTTTAGATATTACAAAAATGAGACAACATCTTCTTATGGAACTATTAGATAGGTATGAAAACAGTCCTGTAACTCACCCAGGAGAGGCTTCAAACAATTTGACTCCCTCCTCAACCGGCCCATTTGGTCCATGTCTTAATTGGTGAAGATTCTGTGGACACTTAATTACTGTGCCTTTTATAACAAAAATTTCACTATTTCTTGAGTAATAATATAGGATATTTAATGGCTGAGTCTTCCAATATACCAAACAGTACATGCAAGCAAACACCTAGTTATGGAAACATACAAATTCACACTTGTAATAAAATTATGTACCCCTTTGGAAGGGCTTGAGTGGAGGGTGCTCTTAATTTTAATCCATTCCTGTGGGTGGGATTCTATTGTAAATAGAATCTTTTGAATATATTATTTTTAGTTAAGGTGTGACCCAATTTCCTATTAATGCAAGCTTCATAAAGAGAAAGTCCCATAAAGAGAGAATCGGAGAGTCAATGAAAATTGGAAGAGAAAGGAGAGGTCATTGACATGTGACAGGAAACCCCAAAGAAATCAAGACTTGTCAGGCAACCAAAATGATAATAACCCTAGGAGGAATCTCTGAGCAAATAAATTCCTGTATTTAGCCACCATACTCTGGTATTTTGCATAATCACTAGGATACTAAGATATTTTGGGTATTGGAAAGTGGGATGCTGCTATTACAAATATCTAAAATATGTGGAAATGACTTAGGATTTGGGAATCAGTAAAGAAAGGAAAAATTATCAGGTAATTAATAGAAAAAGCCAAGATTGCTTTGCACAGACTGTTGGTAAACACATGGACATTAAAGTTACCTCAAATCAAGACTTAGAAGGAGATGGTGAATATATTATTTGCAACTGCGGATAAGATCATCTTGTTATAAAGTAGCTGACAAATTGATGAAATAATGTCCAAATATTGGATTGAAAGTGCACATAGTAAGCAAAGAACTTGGATATTTAGCCAAAGAGATTTCCAAATTAATTGCAGACATTGCTACCTGGTTTTTCCTCACAGCTTATAATTAAATGCTAGAGGATAGGAATAAGCTGACAAACTATTAAGCACAGAAAGCAGAAGTCATTTGTTTTAATATGTTCAGTCTATATTCAAAATAATGTGCTCTGAGAATAGGGGAAAATCCTTTTCTATAAGGAGTCACCATGAACTTTCAGTAAGTAACTCCCCAGAGAACTGGGCTCCATGTGAGGGGTTAGATGAACAACTTTCTTTAATGAAGAAGTGTCTGAATATAGACCCAGACATTCATTTTAGTGGAAGTCATGACTTAAATTGCAGTAATCCAAGAAAGACCTGGGAAAATTTTTTTTTTATCTGATGTTTTGTACCATGTTGTACTGCCTAAAATACTGGAGGTTTTTGAAGAACTTTTATGAATCGAAACACCATCAAACTGGAATTAAAGTGACAGAGAAATTTCAAACTGAAGGAAAAAGTTTCAAGGATATAAATATTGATATAGAAGAATGGATCAAAAAGAAGTTAGGCCAAAAAAGCATACCCACCCAAGATGCTGGAAAGGGCAAGTCCAAGCCTGTGCTTGAAAGAAACAGGCCATCTCTCCTGGCACTTGGAGATATTGGGCCTTGAGCCCTGATGAAGAGGGAGAGTGCCACCACCCCAATACTTTGATTTTATGTCGCATGTACTCCAGGATTCAGGAAGTGTGTGGACATCATTCTGGCATGCTTAGTGGATGGGGCCTAAAATCTGGTGTATGGGAAAAAATGTTCCATGCAAAAGTGTTGGAAAGTATGAAGCTGCTACTTCATGTGCCCTGAATAACAAAGCAATGAACACAGATGCCTCATATTCTCTGCTCTGTAATGGAATTTTTCCTGCTGTGTTTCTGATTTTTCCTGGGATCCATGATCCTTGTTTCCACTCAGTTTTGCTCTTTGAAATGGGAATGTTTATCCTACAAGTTTCCCACCATTGTATTGTGGAGGTAGGTAACTTATTTTCTAGGTTCCACAGGTTCATCAGACAGAGGAATTTTGGCCCAAAATGGAGAATACCTCTGATTTTCCATGAGAATTTTGACTCAGAGCTGTTATTTAAAGGACTTGTTTCTTTTGATATGTGATGGAATGAATGTGTTTTGCATATGTGAAAAACGTCTCTTTTGATCTTGAGGAAAGACTGTTGGAGGTTCAATTAGGTACTTAAGGAAACATAAAACTTAATAAAATTAATGTTACTCCATTACTCTGAGCATGTAAATAGGACATCTTGATATGTTGACATTAGTTACAGAGTGACCTAACTTAATCAAGATTTATGAAGTTAAAGCCACCTGGGGTAGTGATACTGTAAGTCAATAGAAACTGGAAGAGAAAGGAAAGGACATTTCTATGTGATTTGAAAGTCTAGGAACCCAGGGATTTGCTGACCAGCCAAAATACAACTGGCCTTCAAGGTAGCAAGCCCTCTAGCCTTTGAAGCCAAGAGCCAATGGGTTTCTGTTGTTAAGCCAACCCTATATGGAATTTGTCATAGAAGCCAGAAAAGTAAGACAACACAAGGATCTAATTTAGCTTAGTGTGGTTTACTCTGTAGATTATGACTTTTTCAATTAAAATCTACAAGATATTCAAGGGGCAAAAATCACAGACTAAAGAGATGGAGGAACAGAATAAGAATCAATATGGCAGATATGTCAGAAAATCAGATCAGGAATTTAGAATAACTGTAGTTAATATGCTAAGAGTTGTAATGAAAATTTGATAATATACAAGAACAGATGGATAATGTAAAGAGAGACCTGGATACTCTAAACAAAATTGTCTTATTGTTCAATGCAAATTATGTTTTCTAATTTGTTTTGTGTATCACTTAAACCAGAATTAATCAATAGATTATTTAAGTATATTTTTCACTTTTCTAATTTAACTGCTTTTTTGTTCAATGCAAATTTTGAATAATTCAATGTGTTCTAGATTTATAAAGCAATTTTAAACTTAAAAGTTTAATATATTTCTTGATTTACCACTTAGCTAAAATGTTATTTATATAAATACAATTTACCTCTTACATAAAAATATATCTCACCAAGAACCAGTAAATCACATAGAAAGTAATAATTTTGACAAGCTTCATTCTTTTATATACATCTTCTTCATTATATATCTACCCTTCTTGGTAGATGTCATTGATATCTGGAATTATGTAGTTTTTGTTTGTTTTTGTTAGGTAGGTTTCTTTCTTGTACATTTTTTTAAATACTCTGAGTACATGTTTATGCCCTTTCATTTCTCCTAATCCTGATAAGTATTAAAAGTATTAAAAGTATATCTGGAAAATAACAAATCAAAGCCAGAAAATCTGCATCTATCTCTTAATTGTACCACCTAAAATAGATTTATCTTAGGCAAATTTCTCAACCTCTCTAGTCCTATAAAATAGGGATGGCATTCAACTATGATTACCTTTTTAATATATCTGGAATTTTTTAGACAATCAATAAATTTTATTTGGATATGGATTTGCATCCTATGTACTCCTTCAGTCTAATTCCTACCATGGTTTTCATTTTTCACTTATTTTTTATTAACGAAATTGTGGGTTTACAGAACAACCATGCATGAAATACAGGATTCCCATACATCTTCCCAAAGCCAACACCTCACATGGGGTGTGAAACATTTGCCACATTTTAAATAAATCTACTAATATTTTAATAGTAGTTATCTTTCATTAGATGAATGATGATCTAAACAGTACTCTTATCTATCATCCTTAGTTTACATTACGTGTATTACTTCTCATACACCACTCTATGAATAATAGTTTGTATAAATGTATATTTATTGCAATATATGAAAGAAAAATTTTATACAAGTACTATTAACTGTAGTCCATGATATAAAATAAAATTCACTGTTTCGTGCACTCTTATGATTTACATTTTAAATTTTATTCTAATATATATGACTTAAATTTCCCCTGTTACCATATTGACCTATATAATTCAGTGCTGTTGATTATACATACATTAATGTACTACCATCACTACCATGTAGGTCCAGATCTTTACAATCATCCAAAATAGAAATTCTGTACAAATTAAGCATCAACTCCCTAATCTCAATCTTCAAACTATCACCTGATAACCTTTATTGTAGGTTCTAACTCTATGCATTTGTTTATTATAGTTAGTTACTATCAGTGAGATTATACAATTTTATTTCACTCAACATAATGTCCTCAAGGGTCATCCATTTTTCATGCATTGGGACTTCATTTTAGTTTAAAGCATAATAGTATTCTGTTGGGTGTATGTAACATATTATTTAATCAATTAATTGGATGATGGGCACTTGTGCTGCTATTATCTTTTGGCAATTGAGAATAATGCTGCTATGAACATCAGTGTGAAAATAATTGTGTGAGTACCTGCTTTCAATTATTCTGGGTATATATCTATATTGGGATTTCCAAGTTCCCTGGTAATTCTATACTTCGCCAGGGCCAATAAAGGGAATTATACCATTTAGAGGAGGATCAATAGCTAATTTATTAATCTGCTGTAGGTGTTTTTGTATATAATTTAAAGCTTGTGAAATATTATGGAGGTGATCAGGAAATTTGAACGTTAATGAGTTTCATTATAACCTCATTCCAAACTTGTTGATAGACTATACTCTGCCATGCCAGCAAGGTGTGTTCCATGCTCTCCAGTTCACAGGAGTGACAGTCCCAGGAAGATCAGTAGCACCCAAAGATGGAAAGTCTGTGCCTACCCAACATTGGGTACAATTTTGGGCATGGGTTACTCCTGAAGCTCACTGCAGGAAGGTATTGGGTAAGATACGACATACTCTTCATTACCTTACATTAATGGACACAGGACATGGTAAATATCATCAAAAATTATTAAACTGTACAGTCCAAATTGTAAACTATACTGTAAACCACTGAAAAATTTTAGTTGCTATATTTTACTATCTGTATAACAGTTATAACAATGATATCATCCATTAAAAAAAAAGTTTTTA
>JAQZBX010041623.1:0-22293 GCA_029593785.1 Cabassous unicinctus | reverse complement strand
CTTGTATGTGATGCTTTGCTTTTCTCATGCTGCTTTCAGAATCCTCTCTTTATCTTTGATTTTTGTCATTCTGAATAGTAGGTTCTCGGAATGGGTCTATTAGGATTTTTTGTGTTTAGGGTGCTTTGTCTTTCTTGGATATTGCTATTTATGTCTTTCATAAGGGTTGGGAAGTTTTTGGCCATTATTTCCTCAAATATTCTTCCTTCCCCTTTCCATTCTCTTCTCCTTCTGGGACACCAATATCGCATATGTTTGTGTTTCTTGCATTGTCATTCAATTCCCTGAGACCTGTTCCATTTTTTCCATTCTTTTCTCTTTCTGTTCTCCTGTCTTTTCCAGTTTGGATTTTCTGTCCCAAAATCACTAGTTCTGTTGTAAAGCAATTAAGATCTCCTGTTTTGTTCCTCTAATGTATTTTTTTTTTTTTTTTTTTTTAGGAAGCACTGGGGATCGAACCCAGGGCCTCGTATATGGGAAGCAGGCATTCATCTACTGAGCTACATCCAGTCCCCTCTAATGTATTTTTTTTTATTTACCACCCCCCTGGCGTGTGCTCACTGTCTGCTCTCTGTGTCCATTCGCTGCATGTTCTTTTGTGTCTACTTGTCTACTCTTCTCATCTTTTCTTTAGGAGGCAATGGGAACCAATCCTGGGACCTTCTGATGTGGGAGAGAGGCACTCAATTGCTTGAGCCACCCTATCTCCCTGGTTTGTTGTCTCTCTCACTGTCTCTCCTCTGTATCTCTTTTTTGTTGCGTCATCTTGTTGCATCAGCTCTCCTTGCGGACCAGTTCACCACGCAGGCTAGTTCGTTTTGACCAGGAAACCCCAGGAACTGAACCCAGGACCCTCCATTTGATGGATTGGAGCCCAGTTGCTTGAGCCACATCTACTTCCCCCTCTAATGTATTGTTAATCTCATCCATTATGTCTTTCATTCCCATAAGCTCTGCTACTTTTCTTTGCAGGCCACCAAATTGTTCTTTATGCTCACCCAGTATCTTCTTAATATCCTTTATCTCTTTATTCATATTTTCCTTCAATTCTTTGAATTGATTTAGGAGATTTGTGTGATTATCATTGGTTAGTTGTCTTAAATCCCATTTCTTATTAGGATATTTGGTTTGTTCCTTTGGCTGGGCCATCTCTTCCTGTTTCCTAGTATGGCTTGTGATTTTTCACTGATGTCTAGGCATCTGAATATGTTGGTGAATTTACTTTGATAGTTAATTTCTCTCTGTTGCCTAGTGTTTTTAATCACCCCACAAGTCTTCTTTGAATTTTGCTTAAACTTATTTTAAGTCTTTAAAATTGCCCAGCTTAAGTTTTCAGAACTGGGACAGGGACTTACTAATGGGGCACAGATTTTCTCCCAAGGGTGGTACTAAAGAGAGACCTAAAAGCAGTTTTTCTCTTTGCAGTTTCCTGGCTGGCCAGCAGATGGTGATCATTGACAGACCTTTCTATAGAGGTGTTTCTTTCAACCTCTGCTTTCCAGTGTTTCTCGTCAGGCCAGAGCAGAAATTCAGCTCTGTTGGCCGAGTTCACTGAAGAGAAGCCCTCTGATTCACCCTCCCTCCTCCCTTGTAGCAGCTGACAGGGAGGAAGACATCTGTTCCCCTCCCAGTTGGCTGCAGTGAGCCAGAGGTTTTATTCAGGTTTAATGTCTTGAGGATGGGGCATGGGAGCCCTTCCTGGCTGCCGTGGGAGTTTAGTAACTCGTGTTTGTTGTTTTGGGTTCTTCTTTTTGTCCCTTGCCATCCTTGGAGTTGTGCAGCACTGTTCTGATCTGCTGACCCTAAAAGCAGATCCCTTGGACAGCTTTTGATCCTTTCTCCATTGTTTTTGTGAGAGAGTTGAGCTCTGCCTGCCTACTCTGACTCCATCTTCCTGGAATTCCTCCTGAACTAATTAATTTTTATGTCACAGTATTTTCAGATTTTCCCTTTTTTCAATTAAAATCACTGTATTACTTTTGTGAAAAATGTTTTGTTCCAATTTAAATAAAATTGAATATTTCAGCAAACAAAAAGAAAAAGCAATAATATATTTAGACTGTTGACTCTGGTAGTTATGTGTTAATCTCTGGACACTGGTAAATTTTGTTAGAAACCTAGCTCAACCACTTACCAATGGTATGATTTTGGGAAGTTACTTAGCCTCTCTAAGCCTCTGTTTCTTCATGTATAAAATGGGAATAACAATCTGCATTAATATGATATTTCATAGGAATTAAATGAGATAGTACATGTAAAGCACTCAGACATTCTTGGCATATAATAATAAGTGCTTAATACATTTTAGTTATTATGATTATAATGATAATTAGTAATAAAAGTCAAGCTAAATCCCACTAACCAGAAAAAAGCATTTGTTAATATTTTGTTATATCCTTCCAAACATCTCTTTATGTCAGTATACCCATGTTGTGCATGATTGTTGGATGGCTTAATTATTTCTTAATATTGCTTTTGTAATAGTAAGATAGTAAGCACTCAGAGGAGGTGAGTGGCTTGACATAGTGATGTCAAGTGTAGAGAAAAAGTGTGAAGGAAAGGATATCTCTAAACACTGTGTCAAATGGTGTAAAAATAGTCATGAATAAGATTCATTGAACCATAGTAATGAGTTTTAAAGCAGATAGTAACTTGAATTTATATTATTTTAGTAAAACTCATCAAAGTAACACTTTAAAAATGATTGATCAACAAACTGCTGTTGCCTTGCTTAGGTTTGTTCCAACAAGGGAGCAGTTGCAGGTGCAGAGAAAATGGTTGAATGCCTTCTCAGATCAGACAAGGAGAACTGGCCCAAAACTTTGAAACTTGCTTTGGAGAAAGAAGCATGTCAGTTCAGTGAACTGTGGATTATAGAGAAAGGTAAGCTATTCCAAGGAAAAATGTTAAAAGGAGAAGTGGGATTGTCTGAAAACACACTCTGCCTTCCTCCTCGTTCTACACAGGGCTTCCCTCCTTCCTACCTGTTTTCCTCTCACTGTCAGAGCAATTTCCCCTTCACATATCCATGGCTACATCTCCAGTCAGAGACCAGCATGAAGTTGAGCTCTGGGAGGCAAGTGACTACTTGCCTACAGATTTCATTTTGGTTGTATCGAACCCCTAAAAATGGACCCAGGGTAAACCACTCTCATCTAGAATTAGCACAGCTGGCCCAGAGAACTTGGGGAAGGCAGAGTCTGAGCTTCCAGTCTGGTTTAGATTACCAGAGATAGCTTGAGAATTGTAGAGTTAAATGGTTCAAACTCCCAGACTCCCTCCCTTTTTGGAATAGAATCAGTTCAGACCTTGCCTAGTACTCTCACCTATTAGCCCATCTGGAACTAAACCAGACTAAGAGTGAAAAAAAGAAATATTAGCTGTGATTTAAGTATCTGAGCAATCATTTGGTTTCTTGAAGCTAAGATCTTCTCAGAGCATTGTTTTAAAGGCTGAGGTTGTTAACCATCTCAATGTCTGGTCTTAGCTTTTTCTTGGCTTCTTTAGATTACCAGTCATTCTGGAAATTTTCTGTAAATACACACGTGATTTCTTGGGTCAGGGACAGTCAGAAATAGAAGTCATGAATGTCTGCTATACTAGTGCTGCCCTTCCTTAATGTACATATGAATCCCTGGGGAGTATTGTTAAAATGCATGTTCTCATTCAGTAGGGGCTCAAGATTATGCATTTCTAACAAGCTCCTGAAGTTCCTGGTCCATGTTCCATACTTTGAGTAGTAAAATGCTGTGACCATTGGAGTTCAAACTCCAAATTGAGATTTCAAACTCAAAATGATTCACCATCAAAGCTATAATTAGGGAGCAGGTGTAGCTCAGGGGTTGAGCTCCTGCTTCCTATATACAAGGTCCCAGGTTCAATCCCTGGTACCTCCTAAAAAACAAACGAAAAAACTGTAATCAGATTATGTTAAGATTCTAAAATATTTTTGGTCTCATAAAGGTGAAAATGATGTTGAAAGTAAAGATACTGAGATGGATGAAATGGAAACTTCCTACGTACAGTTCTACCAGGAAGAACCAGAATACCAGAATCTTAGTCAGAATTCATGTCCATCTTCAGGTATCTGCCACTGTTCTTTTCTATAATGCTGCTGTTCAGCTATTTTATGTGGGGATATGTTTTACAGTGCCAAAAGTCATAGCCTTGTGAAGAGGATTTTAAGGAAAATTTAAAAAAGAAAATAGATTTTTTTTTTTAATTAAAAATGCAATTGTCTCCCTTCCATAGCTATTGCCAGTTTCTTCCTGTTCTTTTATCACTAAGAAAATAGGTGTATGTCTATACTGAAAATGCAAAGAGAGTCTTCCCAGAAACTCAGCTTCTTTGAAATCCCGAATCAGCCCTGTTTTCTAAAGAAATACTTCTACTACTTGTGAGTCACCTGTTCACCTTTCTTTTAAGACCCTACAGCTGCCATGTAAGTTGATGAAGTTAGTGCACTGCACAACTGTGCCTGGTTGAGGGGTTGAGTGGGGGCTGAGATCCAGCCTGAGCTGTTTACTAAACCATGCACAGAGGGGCTGTGTCCTCCAAGAGGGGCTCCTTTTACTAATCCACACAAGGCACTGTAGAAGTTAGCTGTGGCCGTACAAAGCTACCTTATGTTTCTTGAAGCATACTTTCATAACTGTTGCTTGAGGAGACCAGAAAGTTGCATAATGAGGCATAATGAAAAGTTATTTATAAAAGGGCATCAGAAGGGAAATTAAGGTTAATGACGAGTAGTGTTAGAAGAAAAAAATGTAAGATTGGGATAACAACATAAGAAGAAAATTTACTGATTACATCTGTAACCAAAATATTTGTCATTCTGTAATGAAATCCATGACTATTAATTGCTTTAAATTTTCTCTGCCACTTAAAATCCCTTGGTTAACTTACAGCCTTTAGGAGATTCTCCTTTTCTTTAAAATGGGTAGGCTGGGCTCAAAAGATGATTTCCAAGATCTTTCCTAGCTCTTAACTTTCTATATGCTTATTTGTTAGTGAGATAAAGCCTCTGGTTGCCTTTTAAAAATTCTGGTTTTGAGAGAAAATACCATGTGAGTACCAGAAGAATGGCAAATCATCATTGCTTTTAAATAAAAGATTGCTTTGGGAATCCAATATTAACAGTTTGGTTCTCTTCAGAGTTCTTGGAGGTATTTGTTGTTGTTGTTGTTTTGTTCAATATAGCATTTCTTTTCATCTGTGGCTACCGACTTTGCCCTGAATTAAGCCATTTTTGCCTTAGTTCCTCCCTAGTAGGCTTCTGTGCTTGTTTAAGAAATAATTATATGTGGGTTTTCGTTTTTCCTTTCTTGCCATCCGTCATCTGCCATTGAGGGAGAATTCAATACTTCATATCAGTGAATTAGCTGAAATGGTTAATAGGAGACAAGGATTCTAAACTCCTTAAATGTTACCCTTCTTGCCAGACTCAGAATTCATGTCCATTGGAATACAGCTATTGCTCTGATTCCTCAGATCACTAACTATTTGGTAATTTTATTCCTTTTGTATTACAGAAGTGCCTCATACTAACTTGTACAGCCCCTTGAAGCCAAGAAATTACCAACTAGAGCTTGCTTCGCCTGCTATGGGAGGAAAAAACACAATAATATGTGCTCCTACTGGTAAGCCAATCACTATTACTTGTATGGTTTGTTTCTCTGTTAGCATCCCTTTTTCCTTTTATTGAGTACTTGGAAAAAAATAGTCAAGTTTCAGTTTTCCCCTTGTTCCACTTGTCTTTTGAGAAAACAATCCTACTAATATTGTCTCAAGATATTTTAATGGACATAGGTAGGGTAAGAAAAATGCTGTCTTTGGGCCTTGGCTGTTTGAATATACATTACCCAGGAAATAGCCTGATCATTTTTCATCAGAGTGTAAATCCTGCCTTTTTGTTAGTCTCCATGTTATCAATTTACTAGTCAGCCAAGTGATTTTAGAGGACCCTAAAATAAATTCCTTTCTATAGAAATATTTTAGTGTAATATTAGTTACATATTTTCTTTTTTCTTTATATTTTAAAAGGTTGTGGAAAAACCTTTGTTTCACTTCTTATATGTGAACATCATCTTAAAAAATTTGGACGAAAAGGGAAGGTGGTCTTTTTTGCTATTCAAATTCCAGTGTATGAACAGCAGAAATCTGTGTTCTCAAAACATTTTGAAAGACTTGGGTAGGTATAATGGTTGGTCCAACTTCTTTTTCTCTAGCTTCAAGTAACTAATCTGTTGTTTTGTTTTGTTTTGTTTTGCTTTTGAAAAGCCATGTTTTTAAGATGAAAATTTCATCATAGATTCAACTTTTATATAATTTATATGTAATTTCTTCATGGATTCAAGTCCTTTTTGTTAGATATGCTAGAAATTCCAAAGTCCTCTGGGTAGTTCTGGTAGAGCGAGTAAATGGTGTCCTAAGAGATAAATTTGACATTTAAGTGGCAAATTTAACTTTAATGATTTTATAATTTAATATTGCTCTTTTCTTTCTATGCTCTCGTCTTTCTTAGTGACCTGAAAGAGTTAATATAGACCACTATCAATTATAGACAGCTTGCATTTATTGATCACTTACTGTGTGTCAGGCTTTGTGCTAAGCACTTAACTTGTCTCCAGATATGCTTCTTCTGGAGTTAGGGAGAACTTCATCAACTAGTGTTCTGACCTAGTGTATCATACTTTGCAGTTCTTCATTTACCTCGTGGATGGTGATAGGAAATTCCTGTCTTTTCCCAGGTACACAGTTGCAGGCATTTCTGGGGCCACATCTGAGAGGGACCCAGTGGAAGAGATTGTTGAGAACAATGACATCATCATTTTAACTCCACAGATTCTGGTGAACAATCTTAAAAATGGGATTATTCCGTCACTTTCTGTCTTCACTTTGATGATATTTGATGAGTGCCACAATACCAGTAAATACCACCCATACAATATGATCATGTTTAATTATCTAGATCAGAAACTTGGAGGATCTTCAGGTCCACTACCTCAGGTATCTACAAAGTGAAATGGATTCCTCAGAAAAGCCTACTCTTTTGAAATATTCTTTACTTACTCTTATGGCCACTTTGGGGATATCCTTCTCAGGTCCTAAGTCTATGTTATACAACTCATTGGTTAATTTTGATTGAATCATTTATTCGTGTAACAGATATGTATGAAGTGCCTCCATGTGCCATGTACTGTGCTTAAGAGACTTGAAACGCTTAAGTCTTGTGGGGAGTCAGACACATAAGAATTATGTCACGATATATCATGAGGGCATGCTGTGGAGATGGGTATAAGGTACAGTTGGAATATAAATGAAAGAGCTTCTAAGTCTGCTGTGAAAGTCAGGCAACACCTAACAGAAGTTAGGCTAGATAAAATCTAACCGGAGTTTACCATGTGGATAGGTGGATGGGATTCAGCAAGAGGTACTGTGTGTCTAGAGACACGGATGTATGAAAGAGCATGGTATGCTCAAGAACGTGAAGCCCTTCAGTATTCCTGGAATCTCTCTCATTTCAAACCCTCTTCACCCTCCCTGTGAGGCAGGGAATAGCAAAATGGGAAAGAGAGAGGGAGCAAGATGCTAGGAGAGACCAGAGGGTCTGGGGTAAGTAGGCAAGTGATTGGATTAGAATGGAAGAGAAGATGGAAAACCCCTGACATCAGAGGGTAGGTGGTGAGAAGAGTCAAGACAGAGAGAAATTCCTAAATGGAGGCAAGAAGTGAATACCTGGGTTATAACCTCTGTTTTCTCTTGAACATAGAAGGAGAGGTACATCATTTACTGAGAATCACCAAGATGGGAATGGGGAGAAAGCTTGGGGAGGGTGGAGAGGGTTTGAAACGAGAGAGATGACTGAGAGGAATACACAGAAGAATTGCCTAGTCATAGTGGGAGCCCAAATGAAGTTGGAAACCAGGAATTTATAGTAACACCACTGTGCACATTTGTGTAAAGTTATCCAGTCCTAATAATTACCCTATTGGGAAGTACAGGTGCACACAGACAAAAAAAAAGGAATCGCAACTGTACTTACAGTTTTTCTTCTAGAATAACATTGGTGGTTAACTAGATTCCTTGCTAGCAAGTTAATTATTCAATATTTATTGAGTGACTATTGGAGTAAGAAATGAACATTTGCTAGATGATCATTAAGCTGAATTATTTACTGAATCTGCATAGCTACCATTTTAAATCACTGTTTCCCAACTTTACAGAGAGCTGAAGATTCTTGTCCAAGGACACACAGCCAGTGAAGCATGGCTGAGACTGGAATGGAAGTGTCTGCTTTCAGTCTTTGACCTTTTTAGTGTGTTGTTCTAGGCATCACAGGGGATCCAGGGGTGAAAAAGACAGAAGTCCTGCCTTGAAAGAGTTTCTTGTCTCGGTTTCTATGCTGTGTAGTGTTCTGTTGATGAGATGACACTCTTGCCTTTTTTCGGTGCTTTACCTAATGGGGACCTTCTATTTGGAAATGTCATAGAGAACGTCAGAAAAAAATATTACAGCTCTTTATCTGAAGGTCTAGAAAAACTTCTCCAGTAGGAAAGAGTTATGTGAGGAGTTTTGGAAATGTCATACTGTTTCCAAGACACTAACCATTTGGGTTGTTCCTTACAGATCATTGGGCTGACTGCCTCGGTTGGCGTTGGGAATGCCAACAACAAATGCGAAGCCATGGACTATATCTGCAAACTCTGTGCTTCTCTCGACACATCAGTGATAGCAACAGTAAAAGACAACTTGGGGGAACTGGAGCAAATTGTTTATAAGCCCCAGAAATGTAAGTGTGATCCAGTAGCAAGCCCTTTGGGACCTTGTTACCCACTGCTCACCCTCCCTCAGGGCCATTTAGATGATATTTAGGTGAACACTGAGTACCCCTTCTCTGTTTAGTAGAAAATACTTAATCCTAATCTTGGGATATAATCACATATCCAGCATTTCTCCCCAACTAGGCTCTTTTTGCAAGTAGTGGATGAGTCTCAGGAGTGAACTTTAGAAATCGTCATACTTGCTTTTTGATTCCATAAAACTCTTATAAAGGTACTAGCAATGGGAAGGAGCTGATGATAAAGCATGAGGATGGTTATGGCCTCGTCTCAGACCTTCCCTGTGTTACCTGCCTGAGGAGGACTCAGTGTGGTCATCCATTATTTGAATATGTGTCTGATAATTTTGGTTGAAGTGAAATTATATGAATTCAGCATACCTTTCCTTAAAAGATCAGAATATGATTTTTCATAGCCTCGACCAGCAAATGTTTATTGAATACCAAGAAGACATATATGACTTCATCCTTGCTCTCTGAGTAGCATCTGGCTTTATGAGTATAAGACAGAACAAACATACATGAAATAGTCAGGGAGGGAGACTGTTACGTTCCCTTCTGGGGGCTGCCTGTAAGGAGTTGACAGAAGCTACCCAATCTAGCTTTTTTTAGTATCATATAGGAATTCCTTTATAGTCCAGTCCGTCCCTCCCTCTTCATCTCCTCCCACTTCCTGTAAGCCCAACCATGTTGTGTTCCTCTGGGTGCCTCCAACACATCATGTGCTTTCCCTCCAAGTTATTGTCCATGCTATCCTTCCTACAAGATTTCTCCTCTCCCCTTCCCCTATTGATTCCACAACACTCTCCACACCCCACATCCCACCAGAGAATGATACTCCCTCCCCTGGGCCCCATGTCACCTTGCACATTCTTTTGTTAAATCACCGTGCTGTGGTTACTTGGATATATATCTCTCTCCTCCAAGGACACATCTCTCTGAAGCAGTGTTCTTTCCCCCTTCCTGTCGCCGGGATGTAGCACATGGTAGCAGTCAATAACGAATGCTAGGTTCAGTGTGGGCACCCCTGGGGGTTGGGTGGGCCAGCCAGAGAACAGAGACAGGGTTAAAGAGTGTGGCGTCTGCTGAGACAAGATGGAAACTGGCCTTGTCAGAGCAGAGGCTCTGTGTTGAGGCAACAAAAGCCAGAGCGAAAAGTCATACCCAGACCCCGAAAGACGGAAATGTTAAACTCAGAGCAGGAAATGATAGGGAGCCATTGCAAGGTTTTGGAGCATTTGTTATCTCATTTAGACCACCTGCCAGTGAAGGTTACAGAGGAAGTAACAAAGGCACAGCAAGTTCCAGAGATAGTTACTTTGAACTATGATCTGTCTTCCCGAAAAGTACTCACTGTCCTTTGATGGCTCTAGTTTTCAGGAAAGTGGAAGCAGGGACTAACAGCAAATTTAAATGTATCATATCTCAGCTGATGAAGGAGATAGAGAATCTGGCAGAGAGTGTCTTTGAAGAACTCGGTACTGTAAATCTTGGTAAGAAAAATCTCTAAATTTTTTGTCCTTTCCACTTGGGAATAGCCATATGATGTTCACTAGTGTCTTTTTGTATTCTCCCCAGTTTGGACATTGTCATTACCATATCCAGAGGTTGACTTTCTTGATGATAAGGTTTTCAGCTTATTCTTGAGCCTTGAAAGTCCTCCTTTATTCTCTCCTGCTTTTTTTTTTAATCCAAAGTAAACCCCATGTGGGTGCATACACCTCAAAAATACCCTGTTCAAATCAGTTCATCACTTTCTTGATCTTCCACATTGGCTCTTAATCCTGACTGCCTGTTTCTTTGAATGGAACCACCATTCCCCTGTGGCTCAGATTCAAGCCTAGGGGGAACCTTTGAGTCTTTTTCCTTTGGATATCCCCTCATGTAGTCACCAAGATCTGTTCTGTTCTTTTATTCATTCATTCATTCATTCATTCACCAAGTATTTATTGTGCTGAGCTGGATAATGGAAATACCAAGATTGAAGACATAGTCTCTGCCCTCAGGGAACTCACAGTCAAGGAGATGAGAATCAGATGTGAATGGTTTCCATGTGGCAGGGCAGAGTTACACACTGGGTGCCAGAGGAGCACATGGGAACTTTGATTACCTGGACTGGGTAGTAGAGAAGCCTTCCTGGGAGAGGTGATGCCCAAGACAAATCCTGGAGAAGTCAGTGAAATTAAGAAGGAGAGTAAATTATGTAAGGCCTAAACGGCATCAGGTATAAAGGGAATAGAGAACATGATGGGTTTTAGAAAACTGCAAAAGCATCTCATGGTAATTCTAATATGGAAGTAGTGGTAGGGAGTGAGGCTAAAGGGAGAGGCAATGAGCAGAGAGTGAAGGGCTTGGTTTGGCCAAGCTGAGTTTGAAGTTTATCCTAAAAGCAATGGGAAGCAACTGACTATTTGAAACCAGTATTTACCAGTTAATGAAGAGGGCCAAACAGACACAGAGGAGGTGGGTTGGAGAGGGGAGGAGGGATGTGCAATGTCCTTCCAACAGGAAGTGCAGAGGTTTCACGGCTAAATGGATTTGGGTGGGAGTGATTGAGAGGAGGCAGCAGGTGACCTCCCTCCAGGCTTCTGGCTTGGGCACCTGTGTCTATGTCAGTCAGTGGTACTCGTTCCAGGACTAAAAGCAGCTTGGCAGTTACAAGATGAGTTTAGAGTTTTGTTGACCTTGAATTTGTGATGTCTGTGAGGCACCTCATGATATCTTTCCTTCTTTCACACTTATTTTGCTTTTTTCTTTCCTTTCATAGCGTAATTTAGGTCATATTCTAATAGCTTTCTAGCTGGTTTGTCTCCCTCCATTCTCTCTTTTATCCAACCCCCCATTATCTACCAGTTTTATCATGTCAGTGTCCTGCTTAAAACCCTGCTTTCAGGATAATCTCTAAACTCTTTAACCTGATAGTCTAAGCCCACAACAATCGTCCTATTTATCTTTCCAATTTTACCTTCTATTTCTCTACTTGAATCCTTTGAGTTAGCAGTTCCTTGAACATATTCGTTTGTTCATTCATTCATTCATTCATTCATTCATTCAGAGCTAGGCAGTGTGCTAGGTGATAGGAATACAGCGTGAATCCTAAGATACACCCCCTGCCCTTGTGGCATTTCCAGTGTAATGGTGAAGCCAAAAATTAGATAAGTAATAATAATAACGTGGCGGGGGTGGGGGTTGGGTTGATGGTGGTGATAAGGAATATTTCAGGCAGAGGAAACAGCATGTGCAAAGGCCAGGAGGCTAGAGACAGTATGGGGACATCCATTAATTCTGTGAAATGCAATAGGGGGAGTAGCTAGATATGGAATCAGAAGCAGGCAGAGCCCAGATCACAGAGGCTCTATGAACCGTGGCAGGAGTTTGGCTGGAGGAATCCACTGCAGGCTTTTAAACAGTGAGTAGCTTAGTCTCTCATCTGCTATTTTAAAAAGTCCCTCCCACTGCCAGGTGAGAATGAATTGGAGGGACCAAGATGAGAGGCAGGAAGACCACTTAGGAGTCAGTCATATTATCCAGGAGAGAGAGGATGTGGTCTGAAATGAGGAAGAAGCACAGGGATGGAGATATGATAATGGAGTCACATGAATTTCTGTTGGATTTTCCTTTATTCCTCCTACCTCTGATTCCCAGCTTCCACTTTTTTTTGCCAGTCCAAATCCTATCAGCTGTACTTTTCCAAATTGCTCACCCTATATCAACATTTACCCAAGTTCAAAAAATATTTGTTAGTTCAACTGGTTTACTGCTGGCCACCTCGTTTGTAGCTGAGGCTGAGAAAGAAGCATGCCCATGCTTCTTCTTTGGGTAACCTTCTTTATTCCTCTTACTAAAAATGAATGGGTAGTAGGGAGAAGCTTAATCCAGGAGCCTAGCTCTTGTCTGTGAATTTTATTGTACTGTGCTCTTTTTAAGGAGTTCTGTAGAACTGACACTAGAGTAGCTTACAGGCTAAGCCACTTAAGCACAGGGCTGTATCTTCCTCACCCTTATCTCCCCAGTGGCCCACACAGAGCCTGGGCCACAGCAGGTGCTCAAGGTTTGAATCAAACATCTTAGGCTTAGCTTAGGAAATGCATGCCCACAGAAGCGTTCATCACAAGTGTCTTTTGAGCACCTCTTTTATGCCTGACCCTGCCGATGGTGCTGTGGAGATTGGGTGGCTTAAATTCGCAGCCAAGAATAGGCTGTGTTGAGTCCTGTCTCTCCTGCTTTTATATACCCTCCTCTGCTGAAGTTCACGAGGCCTATTATTTTTACTCACTGCTTCTTCATATTTAAAGGCAAAGGTGTTTTATTTTTTCCTATCCATTGTTTTACCTTTAGGCTGTTTTCATTGTCAGTCTGTAGAGACAGTAGAGCTTGGGCATTGGCAAACCTGGGTTTGAAGTCCTGCCATTCCTCCACAAACCAGCTGTGCGATGTTGGGCAACTGAATTAAATTTTCTGAGCTTCGGTTTCCTCATCTATAGAATGTAATATCTACCTCATGGGGGTTGTGAAAATTAAATGAATCTTTAATATAAAGCTCTTCATTTAATTCTAGGTGCATAGGAAGTTTTCATTAAATAGTCATATATGCATACAGATACACTGCTGAAAAATCAGACTATTTCAGGAGGAATATCTGCTTTATAGAGAATAAGAAGAAAATTAGAGGGTCAGGCATTTTTGCAACTTTACATTACTGGTCATATGGCATAAAACTTTATTTTTTTTTTTCCAGAAAACTTATCTCAGATTCAAAATAGGACATTTGGAACACAGAAATATGAACAGTGGATTATTGCAATTCAGAAAGCATGCGCAGTGTTTCACATGCCAGACAAAGATAAAGAAAGCAAGATTTGTAAAGCACTGTTTTTGTACACCTCACATCTGCGGGTATGTTCCTTCTTTTGAAAGGCATAGTCTAGTCATAGCACCTATTGGGAGCTTTGCCGTGGCAGCTGAGAGAAATCAATTTCTCATCCTGTCCCTAGAACTCAGGAGCCTTTCAAGTAGGTTCTTATGAAGCAAACTCCAAAAGTTGCCACATTCAGCACCTTATTTACTTTCTGATGCTTAACATTGGAGGCAACAGAACTGAAACAAAGGCTGAGATTCTGAGCCATGCTTCCACGGTGCCCAAAATTGACATGGTTGGAAAAAATTGGGTGACGATAAGAGAACATTAATCTAGATATGTGACCAATGACAGACCTCTTTAAAGTTGAGTTAAGTGGATTCCATTGCCATATGCTGAAGGGTGTGTTTTTGTTTTTGTTTTTGTTTTTAATGCTCAGACATCCAGGGTCTATGGTTAGTTCCTGGTAAACGAGAAATTAAGAAACAACAACATGAAAAAATAACCATCACCTCTGCTTATCTTGCCATTGAAAATATTTTAAAAATGCATTCATTCAGTTAATTTTAATTAACTTAATTAAAACTTTGGTGTAGATGTCAGCACCATTTTAAACAGATGTTTAGAATGATTGCTTTGGATATATGAGAGATTAAGTTGAATGTCTGAATCAGGGCATATGGAAATTGATTTGCTTTTGCTTTTGTTTTTTAAATCTCTGACATGTTTTTTTTTTCAGGTATTTTCTGTTTTTCTTCCAAAGTATATAGCAAAGTGAATACAGCCAATTAATGATTCTGGGTAATTGATTTTTTTTTTTTTTTGTACCACATATTTGGTTAAAAGGAATTATTACAGATCCCTTAGGGACCATTGATTCATCTTAGAAAACTAAAAGTTGAAGTCGACTTGAGAAAAGTTCATTCTCAAAATTAATTCTTTTAAGTACAGCTATTTGAACTGAAGACATTGTGTTAGACATTAAAAACATATTGAAACTCAGCTTTCATTTTCAACAGAAATATAATGATGCCCTTATTATCAGTGAGGATGCACAAATGAAAGATGGTCTGGATTACTTGAAAGACTTCTTCAGTAATGTCCAAGCAGCAGGATTTGATGAAACTGAGCAAGATCTCGCTCGGAGATTTGAAGGTGGGTGGTGATTCCAGAGGAGGAAGCTGCTGGTTTCTGGTGACTAGAGCGGACGCACGCACGCACGCACGCACACACACACACACACACACACACACACACACAGTATACATATGTTTGGTAGTGCTCAGGGAGTTGTCCTGGGTGTAAGAAGATATTATAGATGGAGGACTTTTTAGTACTGCGGAAAGACTCTGCTGCTTATACCATTTCCTATTTGGAAGAAATAAAAATTGTAGGACTTATAAAAGATGCATCTCATAGAAATAGTTGATAATAGCGTTTTTTAAACTTTTAGTGAATTTATAGAGGTTTAAAAAATACAGAAAAGTGTTCTAATGATATTTAAAAACTATAATATATATATTCTTCTATGTAAAGAAAATAAAAATGGCCCATAATCCTACTTGTCTAGGTAGCCCTTGTTGACATCCTTTAAAAAAAAGGAAAAAAAAATGTATATACATATGTAAAGAGAGAGAGAGAAAGGTAGTAAATGAAAAGTATGTCTTTTTTTCTTCCTCTCTTGAATCCCTTTTCCCAAAGGTAATCACTATTAATAATTTTGGAGGGCCTATAGCAAATTATTTACTGTACATATGTGTATAGTATGCATGTGCTGCTAAATGTTTAACAGCCAGCTCTCTGCGGGAAAAAGTATGCATATATATGTAAATAAGTTCATTATAAATTTTATTGGTATAAAGGTTGTGTAGAACACAATTTTAAAAAATAATAAAAATTCAATACTCTTATAAATTCCATATAGCCAACTGATTCTCATAGAGGGTTTTTGGTGATTTTTGCAGAACTCTTGTATTCATAGCCAAGCCATGGTTGCAGTTGGCAAACAAGTGTAGTTCTGATATGAATTTTGGTATGTATTTTCATTTATGATGAAATGAAACAAAAAAACAAAAGACATTACTGAGAACTTCATTATTTGTCAGTATCAGTGGCTTTTTTGCTGAATTGAATAATAGTTTTCAAATACTAAGAGAAATATTTCCTCATTTTGTGTGTGTATGCTGTTGACAATGCAATGGATACAAACACAACATACATTTTTTTAGCTAACAATTAACAAAAAACAAATTGATTTTATTGGTACATATTAATAAAGCATACAGTTTATCCAAAGTGTACAACCAGTGGTATTTGGTATAATCACATAGTTGGGCATTCATCACTTCAATCATTATTAGAGCATTTTACCCTGCTGTACATAGCTGTTGTTTTTAGCTATTCTTCCACATTTATTTATTTATTTATTCAGCAGTTTTATTGAGATATATTCACATACCATACGATTTATCAAAAGTGTATAATCAATGGCTTTTAGTATAATCACAATGTTGGCCATTCATCACCACAAAAAATTTTAGAAACATTTCATTACTCCAAAAAAGAAAAACTGCACCCCTCAGCATGCCTTCCCCAGCCCTACATAACCGCTAATCTAATTTCATCTTTAAATTGATTTATATTTACATTTTATATAAATGGAATCATACAATATGTTACACAGTATATTTAGTTCGTAGTAGCACAATCATACAGTGTTTGTCCTTTTGTGTCTGGCTTGCTTCACACACCATAATGTCCTCCAGGTTCATCTATGTTGTCACCTGATCTGCAACTTCATTTCTTCTTAAAGCTGCATAATATTCCATAGTGTGAATAAAACACAGTTTGTTTATCCCTTCATCGGTTGATGGACACCTGGGTTGTTTCCAGCTTTTGGCAATTGTGAATAACACCGCTATAAACATCGGTGTGCAGATGTCTGTTCATATCACAGCTCTCAGTTCTTCTGGGTATATACCCAGCAGTGGTATTGCAGGGTCATGTGGCAAATCTATATTCAACTTCTTTAGGAACTGCCAAACAGTCCTCCACTGTGGCTGTACCATTCTGTATACCCACCAACAGTGAATAAGTGTTCCTATCTCTCCACACCCTCTCCAACACTTGTAGTTCTCTGTCTTTTTAATAGTGGCCATTCTGATAGGTGTGAAATCATATCTCACTGTAGTTTTTTAATTTTTTTCTCACTGTAGTTTTGATTTGTATTTCCCTAATCATTAGTGATGTTGAACAATTCTTCCTGTGTTTTTTTGCCATTTGTATTTCTTCTTTGGACAGTTGTCTTTTCAGGTCTTTTACCCATATTTTAACCAGGTAATTTTTTTATTGTTGAGTTGTAATATCTCTTTGTATATTATGGATATTAAACCCTTATCGGAATTGTGATTTCCATATATTTTCTCCCATTGAGTCGGCTGCCTTTTCACCCTTTTGATAAAGTCCTGTGAAGTGCAAAAGTGTTTGATTTTGAGGAGGTCTCATTTATCTATTTTTTCTTTTGTTGCGTGTGCTTTGGGTGTAAGGTCCAAGAAACCACCACCTACCACCAAGTCTTTAAAATGTTTCCCTACATTTTCTTCTAGTAGTTTTATGGTCCTGGCTTTTATATTTAGGACTTTGATCCATTTTGAGTTGATTCTTGTATAGGGAGGGAGATAAAGGTTCTCTTTCATTCTTTTGGCTATAAATATCTAGTTCTCCCAGCATTATTTGCTGAAGAGACTGTTTTGGCCTTTTAACATGGACTTGGTAGGCTTGTCAAAAATCAGTTGCACGTAGAGATGAGGGTTTACTTCTGGACTCTCAATTCTATTCCACTGATCGATGTATTTATCTTACGCTAATACCATGCTGTTTTGACCACTGTAGCTTTGTAGTATGTTTCAAGGTAAGGCAGTGAAATTCCCCCCATGTTACGCTTCTTTTTTAGCATGTTTTTGGCTATTCGGGTGGACTTTCCCTTCCAAATGAATTTGGTAATTGACTTTGCAATTTCTATAAAGTAGGCTGTTGGAATTTTGATTGGTATTGCATTGAATCTATAAATCAACTTGGGTAGAATTGACATCTTCATGATATTTAGTCTTTCAATCCATGAACACAGAATGTCTTTCCGTTTGTTTAGCTCTTCATTGATTTCTTTTAGCATTGTTTTGTAGTTTTCCGCACATAGGTCCTGTACTTCTTTGTATAAATTGATTCCTACATATTTGAGTCTTTTTGTTGCTACTGTAAATGAAATTTTTTTCCCCTGATTTCCTCCTCAGATTGTTCAATACTACTGTGCAAAAACATTACTGATTTTTGCTTGTTGATCTTGTATCCCACCATTTTACTGAACTCATTTATTAGCTCAAGTAGCTTTGTCGTAGACATTTCAGAATTTTCTAAATGTAGAATAATGTCATCTGCAAATAGTAAGAGTTTTACTTCCTCTTTTCCTGTTTGGATCCCTTTAATTTTTTTTTCTTGTCTAGTTGCTCTAGCTAGAACTTCTAGTACAATGTTGAATAACAGTGGTGACAATGGGCATCTTTGTCTTGTTCCAGATCTTGGAAAGTTTTCAACCTTTTCCAATTGAGTATGATGTTGGCTAAGGGTTTTTCATAAATGTATTTTATCACATTGAGGAATTTTCTTTCTATTTCTATTTTGCGAAATGTTTTTTATCAAGAAAGATGCTGGATTTTGTCGAATGCCTTTTCTGCATTGATCAAGATGATCATGTGTTTTTTTTCCTTCAATCTGTTAATGTGGTATATTAGGTTGATTTTCTTAGGTTGAATCAGCCTTGCATACGAGTAATAAATCCCACTTGGTTGTGATGTGTGAGTCTTTTGATATGCTGTTGGATTCTACTTGCAAGTATTTTCCTGAGAATTTTTGCATCTATGTTCATTAGAGAGATTGGTCTGTAATTTAATTTTCTTGTAGTGTCTTTATCTGGCTTTGGTATTAGGGTCATGTTGGCTTCATAAAATGTGTTGGGTAATTTCCCCTCCTCTTCAATTTTTTGGAAGAGTTTAAACAGGATTGGTGTTAATTCTTTTTGAAATGCTTGGTAGAATTCACCTGTGAAGCCATCTGGTCCTGGACTTTTATTTGTTGGGAGATTTTTGATAATAGATTCAGTTTCTTTAAATGTGATTGGTTTGTTAAATTCTTGCATTTCTTTTAGCGACAGTGTAGGTTATTTGTGCAGTTCTAGGAATTTATCCATTTCATCTAGGTTGTCTAATTTGTTGGCATACAGTTTCTCATAATATCCTCTTAAGATCCTTTTTATTTCTTTGGGGTTAGTCGTAACTTCCTCCATTTCATTTCTGATTGTATTTGTTTGCATTTCTCACTTCTTTTCTTTGTTAGTCTAGCTAGGGGTTTGTCAATTTTATTGGTCTAAAAGAACCAGCTTTTGGTTTTGTTGATTTTCTCTATTGTGTTTTGGTTCTCAATTTCATTTATTTCTGCCCTAATCTTTATTATTTCTTTCCTTCTACTTGCTTTGGGGTTGGTTTGTTAAATCTTTTAGTTTAGCTCTTTCTTCTTTTTAATATAGGAGTTTGTGGCTATAAATTTCCCTCTCAAGACTGCCTTTGCCGTATCCCTTAAGTTTTGATAAGTTGTTGCCCTCGTTTTATTTGTCTTAATATATTTACTGATTTCACTTACAATTTCTTTTGTGTTGTTTAGCCCCCACACATATGCGAATTTACCTTTTTCCTATTATTAAAAGAAATTTTTTTTTAAGATTTATTTATTTAAAACCTCCCCCCCATTGTTTTGTGCTCACTCTCTGTTCTATCTGTGTTCTTCTTTGTCTGCTTGTCTTCTCTTTAGGCAGCACTGGGAACCAATCCTGGGACCTTCTGGAGTAGAAAGAGGCTGCTCAATCTCTTGCGCCACTTCACCTCCCTGACCTGCTGCATCTCTCATTGTCTCTCTTCTGTGTCTCTTTTTGTTGCATCATCTTGCTGCACCAGCTCTCCACGTGGGCCTGCACTCTGCGCGGGCCAGCTCGCCATGTGGGCCAGCTTGCTTTTCACCAGGAGGCCCCGGGAAATGAACCCTGGACCTCCTGTATGGTAAATGGGAGTCTAGTCACTTGAGGCACATCCGCTTCCTTCCTATTATTGATTTCCAGTTTCATTCCATTATGATCTGAGAAAGTGCTTCATATCATTTCAGTCTTTGTATATTCATTGACAGCAGCATTATGAGATAACATGTGGTCTATCCTGGAGAAAGATCCATGGACCCTTGAGAAAAAGTATAACCTGCTGACTTTGGGTGCAATGTTCTGTATATGTCTGTAGGTCTAACTTGTTTATCATATTGTTCAAGTTCTCTGTTTCCTTGTTGATCTTCTGTGTAGTTGTTCTGTCTAATGATGTGAGTAGTGTGTTGATGTCTTCTATGATTATTGTAGAGATGTCTATTTCTCCCTTCAGTTTTGCGTCATGTATTTTGGGACACCCTGGTTAGGTGCATATTTATTTATTTATTATTTATTTATTTATTTATTTACTTTTAATTTTACCAGGAGGTCCCAGGGATCGAACCTGGATCCATCCATATGGTAGACGGGTACCCAACCACTTGAGCCACATCCGCTTCCCACATAGATATTTATGACTGTTATTTCTCCCTCGTGGATTGTCCCATTTATTAATATATAATCACCTTCTGTATCTTTTATTACTTTTTTGCATTTAAAGTCTGTTTTGTCCAATATTAATATAGCTACCCCTGCTTTTTTTTGGTTACTATTTGCATGGAGTATTTTTCCAGCCTTTGACTTTCAGCCGGTTTGTATCCCTGTGTCTAAGGTGAGTCTCTTATAAGTAGTATATGGATGGTTCATGTTTTTTTATCCATTCTGTCAGCCTGTATCTTTTGTTTGGGGCATTTAATTCATTCACATTCAGTGATATTACTGTAAATGCATTATTTACTTCCACCATTTTATTCTTTGGTTTTCATATATCTTATTTTCGCCTTTTTATTCTTTTGGTTATCTTTCTCCTATTCTTTCTTCTGTACTCTCCTCCAAGCCTCTCTCTCCTGTCTTTTTCTTTCAGGCTCTAATGCTTCCTTTACTATTTCCTGCAAAGGTGGATTCTTTTTTGCAAACTCTCTTAGTTTCTGTTTGTTTGTGAATATTTTATATTCACTTTCATATTTGAAGGACAGTTTGCTGGATAAAGAATTACTGGCTGACAGTTTTTCTCTTTGAGTATCCTAATTGTAACAAACCACTGTCTTCTCTCCTCCTTAGTTTCTGATGAGACATCCACACTAAGTCTTACTGGGCGTCCCTTGTATGTGATGGTTTGCTTCTTCCTTGCTGCTCTCCGAGTTTTCTCTTTATTTTTGACCTTTGACATTCTGAGTAGTATATGTCTTGAAGTAGGTCTATTTGGATTTATTCTGACTGGGGTATGCTGGGCTTCTTGGACATGTAAGTTCATTTCTTTTGTGATTGTTTGGAAATTTTCAGCTATTATTTCCTCCAATACCCTTTCTGCCCCCTTTTCCCTTCTCTTCTCCTTCTGGAACTCCCATGACACGTTTTTTTTTTTTGCGTTTCATGTTGTCATTTAACTCACTGAGCCCCTGCTCAAGTTTTTCCATTCTTTTCTCTCTTCAGTTTTAGCCGTCTGTCTTGAGTATCACTTATTCTTTCTTCTATCATTTCAAGTCTGCTGTTGTATGCCTCTAATGTGTTTTTTTTTTGATGGTTTAAGGCAAATATTTATTCATTGAAAACAAAATACATTATATTCCTTTATTAACATTAGTTACTATGATAACTAAAGTTGGAGGGAAGATCTAAAATAGCATGAGATTCTACAAGCAGTATAGCTTACCTTTTTGAGCATAAACTTAGATGGGAAGAACATGAAAGAAATAACTGGGAACTTCATTGATGGATGCATGTTCATTAAGAAACTGCATGTCAAAACATTATAAAAAAAATAAAAGCAAGTGAAAAACTAGTGAAAATATTTAGAATATACTATGCAGTACAAAGTGTAACAATATAGACATGAAAAATCATGTTACATTAGATTTAAGAAGATCAATTTTTAGAAGAGGTGATCCAACATTTCAGAAAGAATAAATACAAATAAACCATATACCAGAAAAAGGCTGAATTGTATAACAAAGAACCTCACATTAAAATATTATGAAATCTGATTTCCCAACTGTCAATTTGTTCAATAACATAAAATTTTTTCCCTTTTTGAATATCCCAGTCCTTTTATTTTATTTTATTATATATATTTTTATTTTTTTATTTTTATTTTTTTTCAGAGTAGATATGGCATTTTTATTTTTTAATTTCTTTAAGGAGGTAGTGGAGATTGACCTTGTGCATGTGAGGCAGGAGCTCAACCACTGAGCTATGCTTGCTCCCTGACATGTCATTTTTCTGTTTTTCTCTTAACTTTATTTGTACATTTAATAATCAAAAATATAAACAAGTAAAAACTAAAAAGTAAACACAGATGAATAAATACATACATTTCTCCATTAAATGTAATGGATACATACAAAATTTTTTTTTTTTTTT
>JAQZBX010041622.1:0-22287 GCA_029593785.1 Cabassous unicinctus | reverse complement strand
AGCCAAAGGGGTGCTAATGTGAAACACCAAAAATGGGTTGGTCTTTATAAAGGGTATTTATTTGGGGTAGAAGTCCACAGATACCAGGCCATAAAGCATTAAGTTTCTTCTCTCACCACAGTCCATTGCCACGTGTTAGAGCAAGACAGCTGCCGGCATTTGCCAGGGTTCAGGCTTCTGGGGTTCCTCTCTTCCCGGGACTGCATTTCTTTCCGGGCTTAGCTCCTGTTTCCTCCACAAGGTCAGCTGTAGGTGATCAGGCAAATGGCTTGCTTCTCTTCTCCTGGGGCCTTCTTTCCAACATCAAAACTGCTTCTCAAAAGACTGCTTCAACTCTGTTCTTTGCCTTGCCTTTTATATTCAATTCCCCACCCACCAGGGGGTGGGGCTAAACGCCCTATTGACTGACATGGCCCAGTCAACGCCCTAATCATAATTCAATCATGCCCAGATTAACAGATTAGATTACAGGCATGATCCAGTTATATTTTTGGAATTCATAATTACATCAAATTCCCCAACGGTTACACTAAGCTAGAGCTTTTCTTGTACATGACTGAGAATTTGTTTTTTATATTTAAAGAAGCTTTAGATTACATAAATGTTACATTAAAAAATATAGGGGATTCCCATATGCCCCACCTCCATGCCTTCCACACTTTCCCATATTAACAACTTTGTGGTACATTTTTTACAGTTGATGAACATATATTGAAGCACTGTACTAACCATGGAATATAGTTTACATTATAGTTTAAACTGCCCTGCACAATTTTATAGGTTATTACAAAATGTATAATGGCCTGTATCTGCCATTGCAATGTCATGCAGAACAATCACAATGTCCTGAAAATGCCCCCATATTACACCTATTCATTCCTCTTCCACCCCTCAGAACCTCTGGTGGCCACTGCCTTTATATCAATGTTACAAGTTCCTCCATTGCTAGGATAATAATAAGTCTACAATAGAATAATAATAAGTTAACTTTAGTCCATTGTTCATTCCACAATCTTGAGGATATTGGGATGGTGATGCCCACTCTGTTTTTAATTGAGAGGGGGCTTAGATCCTATGAGACTGATAGATGGAACAGTCTTCCTTACAGTTGCAGACACTCTCTGTTTCTTGGGATGGGCATTGTCCATCATCAGCTCATTGTTAGTTGTCCTGGGTGAGTCCAATGAATTGGAGAGTAGGTGTTGCAACTCTGCTGAGATTCATGGCTCAACCAGCACATGAACAGACCAAAGATTTAAGTTTCTGGGACATATATTTAACAAGTATAGGGCTAATTATATGTTCAAATAAAAGAGGCAGAAGACCCATATTTAGGGAAACTATACATGAGTCGATCTCTATTACCCTGGAGAGGATAAATTCCAAAGTAAGGCCCACTGGCAGGGTGCCAAATTCCTGAGATTGCCCTGGTTATAGTATCTAGATGTCTCTAGAGCCCTCAAGAGCTCCACAATTTGAGGCACTGTTTACTGTGGCAGTCAATGAGATCCTGCCGAGACTTGCTTAAGCATAACCTCTGGAATGACCTCCCGACTCACTTTAAAACTCTTAACCATAAAAGCTCATTTGTATTTAACACTTCCCCTTTTTGGTGAATGTCTTATTCCAGATGCATTGCTAGTTGGCACTTGGTAATAATCTTTCATCCCTAGGAGTCATGTCCCATGCCAGGAGGAAGGTAGTGCATTTATATGCTGAGTTTGGCTTAGAGAAAGGCCACATTTGAGCAACAAGGAAGCTTTTAGGAGGTAACTCTTAGGAAATATATAATACTAGGCTAAGTTCAAATTTCACAGGAAAAGATTCCTAAGTACAATCATCAATATCAAGGGCCTAGCATAATGGTCTGTCTTCCTTCACTAGGCATTGCCCATGTACTTGGAAGATTCTTGGCATTCTGTTAGAGAATGTAGCAGGACTCCCCAGGATGGTAATTCAATATTCTTTCAGTTATTGGGGTGAGACAGCACCCCATGAACACTTAAACATATTCATATAACTTAGAGGCATGCACAAGGTGCACCCCTCCCCACACATCCCCTGATAACCGAAACCCCACACCAGTGATCCTACCCTGCCACAGTTGTGACCTTTCTGTGATCCAAAACATCTCCAAAAATGAAGCCAAAAAATATCAAATAAAATTAACAAGAAAATAAAATAATAATTTAAAAATAAATAAAATACAAAAATTAAAAATAAAAATGCTTTGAAAAAAAATTTATACACTGTGTCTTTCATCATTGTAAGACCTGTTATCTTGTATGGACAGTGAAAATTTCTTCCATATGTTTCCCCACTGTCTTATTTTTTTTTCATTTTATCTTCAAAGAAGCTTTAGGTTACAGAAAAGTCACATAGAAAACATAGGGGATTCCCATATACCCGATACATTACCCTTTTTCCATTCTCCCCTATTAATAACATTTTACATGTAAATAGTACATTTGTTACAATTGATGTACAAATACTGAAGCATTGCTACTCACCATAGTCAATGGTTTACATTATGATTTACTTATTGCACTGTAACTTTTATAGGTTTTGAAGAAATTTAATACACCCTGTATCATTTATTGCAAGATAATGCAGAACAATTCTAAAGCCTTAAAAATGCTCTATGTTCCATTTATTCTATTCTTTCCTCCCCCTCTCCTCATAACCTATGATAACCACTAAGTTTCAATTTTGAAGTATAAGATTCATAGTTACTTGCAATAATATTTAGGGCTTGATGCATTAGACTTTTATATATTCTTTTATTTGGCACTATGTTCTTGAGAGATTATTGTCCCTCTAATTGAGAACATAGCAGGACGTCTCCAGATGGGAGTTTAATATTTTCTTGTTTATGTGTGGGTCTCCACCCACTGAGATAACACACTATGACAAAGATGAACATGTACATATTCGATCAAGTCATGCCCCAGGTACACCTTATCCTACTTATCCCCCCACACCCAACGACCTACAGCAGTAACCCTCCCCTGCCATATTTGCCAAAAGAACATTCCCAACATTGTAGTTTTAACCACAGATCTGCAAATCACCAGAGTTCAACTGCTTCTTCCTCCAACCCTCCCCCTAGCTCCATGGATGGTTGAACCCAACCCCTCCACCCTACTACCCCTCACAGACCAGCCCCTTCAAAGCTAATCACATAACTGCACCACTCTCACACCCATTCACTGCCCAACCACACCCTTCCATCTTATCCTGTATCTTGCCATATAGGCATCAGCTCACCACCCTTTACTCCCTTTCTGTCTCTTGATAACCTATCTTCCAGACTACATTTGTGAGTGTGCTCAGTTTTCTTAAGTCATATCAGTGAGGTCATGTAATATTTGTCCTTCAGTGACTGGCTTACTTCCATCAACATAAGGTCTTCAAGATTCATCCATGTTATCTCATGTGTTAATATTACATTTCTTCTTACAGCAGAGTAATATTCCATTGTATGTATAAATCACAGTCTGCTTTTCCATTCATCTGTTGATGGACATTTGGCTTGCTTCCAACTTTTGGCAGTAGTGAATAATGCCGCAGTGAACATTGGGTGCATATATCTGTTCGTGTCCCCACTTTCAATTCTTCTGGGTATCTATCCAGCAGTGGGATTGCTGGATCTTATGGTAGTTCTATAGTTAGATTCCTGAGGAGCCACCAAACTGTCCTTCACAATGGCTGCACCATTCTACATTCCCACTAACAGTGGATGAGTGATCCCTTTGCTCCACATCCTCTCCAACACTTGTAGTCTTCTGGTTTTTTTTTAAATATTTGCCAGTTGAATAAGTATAAGATGATATCTCATTGTAGTTTTGATTTGCAATTCCCTAATAGCTAAAGATGTTGAGCATCTTTTCATGTCCTTTTTAGCCATTGTATTTCTTCTTTGTAGAAGACTCTATTCAAATCCTGTGCCCATTTTTTAAATGGCTTGTTTGTCTTTATATTCCAAGATGTAGGATTTTCTTTAATATATGCTGGATCTTAGGCCCTAATCGGATAGATGGCTACCAAATATTTTCTCCCATTGAGTAGGCTGCCTTTTCACTTTCTTCACAAACTTCTTTGAAGCACAAAACTTTTTAACTTTGAGGAGGTCTCATTTATCTATTTTTTTTTCTTTCTTTGCTCATGCTTTGGGTGTAAAGTTTTGGAAACTATTTCCTACTACAAGATCTTGTAGATGCTTCCCCACATTATCTTCTAGGACCTTTATGGTTTTGGCTCTTATATTTAGATCTTTGATCCATCTTGAGTTAATTTTTGTATAGGGTGTGAGATGGTGATCCTTTCTTATTCTTTTGGATATAGATATCCAGTTCTCCAAGCACCATTTTTTGAAGAGGCCATTTTCTCCTAGTTGAGTGAGCTCGGTGGCCTTGTCAAGCATCAGTTGACCAAATATGTGAGGCTTTATAGCAGAACTCTCAGTTCTGTTCCATTGGTTAGTTTGTCTATCCTTATTCCAATATCATGCAGTTTTTTTGTGTGTGTGTTTTTTTTTAAAGATACTTAGATTACACAAATGTTACACAAAAAATATAAGGATTCCCATATGCCTCATCTCCCACACCTCTCACAGCCTTCCACATAAACATCCTTCGTTAGTGTGGCACATTAATTGCAATTGATAAACACATCCTGGGGCTTTGCTATTAAGCATGGACCATAGTTCACATTGTAGACCACACTCTCTCCCACAGCTCTGCATGCTATGTGATGATATAAAATGGCCAATATCTGTCATTGCAATGTCACTCAGGACAATTCCCAAGTCCTGAAAAAAGCCCCATATTACAACTGCTTTTCCCTCTCCCTGCCCTCAGAGCCTCCAGTAGCCACTGGCTCCACATTCTTCCAATGCTTGAATCACAATATGTCTATAGTAGAATACTAGTAAGTCCACTCTAATCCATAGCTCTTCCCCCAATCTTGAGGAGTCTGGGATGGTGATGTCCACTCCACCTCCAATTGAGAGGGGACTTATGTCCCATGGGGCAGATGGATGGGACAATCCTGCCTGCTGCTGCAGACTTTCTCCATTCCCTGGGATGGCCATTGTCCATCACCATCTCCCTGCCAGTTGTACTGGGTGAATCCAATGAGCTGTAGAATAGGAGTTGCAGCTCCACTGAGGTTCTTGGCCCAGTTGGCACATGGACAGCCCAAAGACTCAAGTCTTTGGATGTACACCTATGAACTCTAGTACCAAGTATAGGTTTCAATAGAAGGGACAGATGAGCCATGTGCAGGGAAGACATAATTGAGTCTAGCTCTGTCACTTTCAGGAGCACAAACTCCAAAGTAGGGCCCACTGGCAAGACAACAAACTCTGGAGCTATCCACCCTGACTATAGGACCTGGGTTTCTCCAGAGCCCTCAGGAGACCCACTATTTGAGGTGGTAACCACTTTGGAAGTCTATGAGATCCTACTGAGATGTGCGTAAGCGTTACCTCTGGGGTGACCTCCCGATTCACTTTGAAGTCTCTTAGCCATATAAACTCATTTGTCTTTACCTTTTCCCCTTTTATTTGAGATGTTTTTCCAGTCATATTACTAGTTGCACTTGGTAACAATCCCTCAGTGCCAGGGAGGCTCATCCCCAGGAGTCACGTCCCATGCTGGGAGGAAGATAATGCATTCATATACTAAGTTTGGCTTAGAGAAACAAGGAGGGTCTCAGGAGGCAACCCTTAGGCATCCCATAACAATAGGCTAAGTTTCAATTCCAAGAGCAAAGACTCATAAACCTAGTCATCAATATCAAGGTCCCATCCGTGGATCATCCTCCTTCACCAGTCACTGCCCCTGCACTTGGGGGACTGTTGCTGCTCCCTTAGAGAATGTGGCAGAGCTCTCCAGGATGGGAATTCAGTATTCTCTCATTTATTGAGTGATTCTCCATGCACTGTGAAAATGCTCTGTGAACATTTGAACATTTTTATATACCTTATAAATCATGCAGTTTTGAACACTGTAGCTTTGTAGTATGTTTTAAAATCAAGGAGTGTGATTCCTTCTTGTTTTGTTTTTTTTTCTTTTTCACTATGTCTTTGGCTATTCAGGACCCCTTGCTCTTGCAAATAAAGTTCATAATTAGCTTTTCCAGTTCAGTAAAAAATGCTGTTGTAATTTTTGGGGGGACTACATTAAATCTGTAAATCAATTTGGGTAGGACAGACATCTTAATGATATTCAGTCTTCCAATCCATGAACATGGAATATTCTTCCCTTTATTTAGGTCTTCTTTGATTTCCTTTAACAATGTTGTGTAACTTTCTGCACACAAATCCTTTACATATTTAGTTAAATTTATTCCAGGTATTTGATTTTTTTAGTTGCTAAATGGAACTGTTTCTTGATTTCCTCCTCAGATTACTCATTATTGGTGAACAGAAATGCTACCGATTTTTGCATATTGATCTTATATCCTGCCACTTTACTGGACTCATTCATCAGCTCCAGAAGCTTTGTTGTAGATTTCTCAGGGCTTTCTATGTATAAGATCATGTCATCTGCGAATAGTGAAATTTTTACTTCTTCCTTTCCAATTTGAATGTCTTTTATATCTTTTTCTTGCCTAAGTGCTCAAGTAAGCACTTCTAATACAATGTTAAATAAGAGTGGTGACAGTGAACATCCTTGTCTTTTTCCAGATCTCAGAGGGAAAGCCTTTAGCATTTCACCAATGAATATGATGTTAGCTGTGGGTTTTTCATATACACACTTTATCATGTTGAGGAAGTTTCCTTATATCCTGTCTTTTGAAGTGATTTTATTAAGAAAGCGTACTGAATTTTTTTCAAATGTTTTTACAACATTAATAGAAATGATCATATGTTCTTTTTTTATGTTTGATATGTTAATGTTGTGTATTATGTTGATTGATTTTCTTTTTTTGAACCATCCTTGCATACCAGGGATGAAACGTACTTGGTCATTGTGTAATTCATTTGACGTGTTTGTTGAATATGATTAGCAAGTATTTTATTGAGGATTTTAGCATGCAGGTTCATAGAGAGATTGGTCTGTTGTTTTTCTTTCTTGTAGCATCTTTTATGGCTTTGGTATAAGGGTGATGTTGGCATCATAGAATGAGTTAGGCAATATTCCCTCCACTTCTATCTTTGGAAGAGGCTAAGCAGGATTGGTATTATTATTTTCTGCAATGATTGGCAGACTTCACCTGTGAAGCCATCTGGTCCTGGTATCTTCTTAGTTTGGAAGTTTTTTTTGATAACTAATTCAATCTCAATATTGGTGATTGGTCTGTTGAGTTCATCAATTTCTTCTTTGTCAATGTGTGCTGCTTGTGTGTTTCTAGAAATTTGTCTATTTCATCTAAGTTATCCATCTTGTTGGAATACAGTTTTTCATAGTATCCTCTTATGGTACTCTCTATTTCTATGGGACCAGCAGTGATATTCTGTTATCTAGCTAAGTTTTTGTCAATTTTATGAATCTTCTCAAAGAATCAGCTTTTGGTTTTGTTAATTTTTTTCTAGTGTTTTCTTATTTTCAATTTCATTTACCTCTGTTCTTATCTTTGTCATTTTCTTCTTTCTTCTTGCTTTGAGATTAGTTGTTCTTTTTCTTAGTGTTCTAGGTGTGCAATTAAGTCTTTGATTTTGGCTATTTCTTCTTTTTTAATATAGGCATTTATGGCTATAAATTTTCTTCTCTGCACTGATTTTGTTGCATCCCATAGGTTTTGATACATTGTTTTCTCATTATCATTCATTTCAAGGTAGTTACTTATTTCTTTTGCAATTTCCTCTTTGACCCACTGATTGTCCAAGAGTGTGTTGCTTAACTTCCATATATTTTTGCCTAATCTGGCTCTCCATCCCTTACTAACATTTCCAGCTTGATTCCTTTGTGGTCAGATAAATTACTTTGTATAATTTCAATCTTTCTTAATTCATTGAGAGTTTTTCTGTGGCCTAGCATGTGGACTATCCTGGAGAATGATCCACGTGCACTGAAAAGAATGTATATCCTGCTGTAATTGTATGTAATGTTCTGTATATGTCTTTTAGGTCTAGACCCTCTTATGTATTTTTCCATGTCTCTGTTTCTTTATTGACCCTCTGTTGAGATGTTCTCTTTAATGCTGATAATGGTATATTTAATTCTCCCAGTGTAATTGGAGAGGCATTTATTTCTCCACTTAGTTTTTCCAATGTTTGCCTCATGTATTTTGAGGTGCTTTGGCTAGGTGCAAAAATGTTTTTGATTGTTCTTTCTTCTTGATATATTACCCTTTTGTTAATATATAGTGTCCTTCATTGTCTCTTACAATTGTTTTGCCTTTAAAGTCTATCTTGTTCGATATTAATATAGCTACCCCCACCCTTTTGGTTATTGTTTGCATGTAAAAACATTTTGCAACCATTAACTTGTAACCTCCTTGTGTCCCTGCACTCTAAGGTGAGTTTCTTGTAAACAGCATATAGATGGGTCATATTTCCTCATCTATTCTGTCAATCTGTGTCTCTTGATTGGAGAGGTTAATTCATTAGCATTCAATGTTATTACCATCAAGGCATTACCTACATTAGCCATATTTTCTTAGGTTTATATATGTCATATGTTGTTTTTATTTCTCTTTTTATCTTTTTAGTTATTCTTACCAATAATTTTTCTTTCTACACTCTTCTCCATCCTTCTCAATCCTGTTTTTTTTCCTTTCAACCTGTAGAACTCCTTTTAGTATTTCTTGAAAGGCATGTTTCTTGTTGTCAAACTCTCTTAATTTCTGTTTATCAATGAATATTTTAAATTCTCCTTCACTTTTGAATGCCAGCTTTGCTGGATACAGAATTCTTGGCTGACAGTTTTTGTTTTTGTTTTCATTTTAGCACCTTTACTATGTCATACCACTGCCTTCTTTTCTCCATGGTTTCAGGTGAGAAATCAATGCTTATTCTTTATGAGCTTTCCTTGTATATGATAGATCTCTTTTCTCTTGCTACTTTCAGTATTCTTTCTTTGTCCTGAGCATTGGACAATTTAATAAGTACATGGCCAGTTAGGATTTATACTGTTTTAATACTGTTTAGGGTACACTACACTTTCTGGACATGTACATCCATGTCCTTCAAAAGAGTTGGGACATTTTCAGCCATTATTTCCTCTAACACTCCCTCTGCCCTCTTTCCCTTCACTTCTCACACTGGGATGCCTATAATGCATATGTTTGTGCATTATGTGTTATCATTCAAATTCTTGAGTCCCTGCTGGATTTTTTCTAACTTTTTCTCTATCTGTTCTACTTTCTGTCTAATTTCAGATGTACTGTCTTTGACATTACAAATTGTTTCTATTGCCTGTTCAAATCTGCTATGTCTTCTTGTGTATTTTGGATTTCTTGCATTGTGCCATTCATCTCCATCAGATCTTTTATCTTTCTATGTATGTTTACAATTTCTTCAGTATGTTCTCCCAGTGTCTTCTTAATATCCTTTATCTCTTTCTTCACTTCGTTAAGTTGATTCATAATATTTGTTTAGTCATCCTTGATTAGTTGTTCCACATTCTATATCTCCTCCTATTTTTTAGATTGTTCATTAGACTGAGCCATGTCTTGTTTCTCTATGGCTTGTAATTTTTTGTTCGTGTCTAGTCATCTGTTTATCTTGATGGGCTATTTCGGTTGGTTAGCTTCTCTTTCTACTCTACAATTTTATTTTGGTTTTACTTTCTGCTAAGATTCCTTTTTGACACTTGGTTCCTCTTATTCTATATCCTTGCAGTTGTCTATGTTCCCTTGAAAAAAATATTAGGACCAAAGGAAAATAAAGAGGAAAGAAGAGAAAAAGAATTTTAGTAATAATAATAATAATTTTAAAAAGGTAGAAAAGCAACTGTACAAGAGCCAGGAAAATAAATAAATAATATGAGTTTTAAAAAATCATAAAATACAAAGGAATAAGAAAAAGGTGGAATAGAAATGAAACATGAAAGAAAAAAATAGAATAATTTAAAAGGCCAGAAAAATGAGAAGAGAAGGAAAAAGGAAAAAAATAGGGAAAAAAATGAAGAACAAATGAAAAGAAGTGGAATGAAAGGAAAACAACAGAAAATAGAAGATAGGAAAATGAAGGCAAGAAAAGAAATAAAGTAAGTAGAAAAAATAAGTAAAAGTAAAAAATGAAACAAAGAAAGGGAATAGACAACAAACAAAAAACAAAACGAAACAACCCAGAAAATACAGGCTTCCCTCTTTGGCCCCTAGGAACCCTCTCAGACTGCTGGTTTTCCTAAATCAATCACCCCACAGCCTGCCCTTCACAGTGAGGTACCCAGTTTTAGTCAATAAAATAATGAAAAAAAAAGAAAAAACAACATCAAAAAAAGGCCTAAAACAAAAAAATTCTCAGTCTTCACATTCCCTTTCATAAGGTTACAGCTGGGTGCCTAATAAACCAGTGGGTCACTCTCAGCACTCTCAGGATCCCTTCTCTTAGTAGGTACTGAGAATCAAACCAGGAACCTTGCATATGCAAAGCAGGAATTCCTACACTGAGCTACCACCACTCCACAGGTTGTTAAAGCTTATCTGGCTCTTCCCTCCCCCATTCCCTTGGGTGAGTTGGGCTTCTAACAGTTTGCAAGAGTCATGCTGGTTAGGCTCTTGTCTCTGCTACCTCACTGACCTAGTTCCTTTTTCTCCCAGGATGGCTGGGTGTGACAGCCTGCCTGAGCAGATCCCCCCACCTCTTTCTGTGGGGCCAATTCAGTGTTGGCTAGGGTCCTTTTTGAGATTCAAAGGGGGCTTAGCTGGCCAAACTCACTGAGAAGTAACCACTCTCCATCCTCTGCCAGACCCCTCTTCCTCCCAGGGAATGTTCTTTTCCACGCAGTTGACTGCAGTGAGCCAGGGGATTTACCAGGATTATTTGCTTGAGGATGGGGTATATGTGCTGTTCCCAAACAGGGACAAGTAACTCACGTTTTTTTGTTGGTTTTTTTTTTTTCGGGGGGTTGCATTCTTTGTCTCTCTGTCCCTTTCCCTCCTGGATGATGTGCAGCACTCTCCTGTCCTGCAGATCCCCAAAGCAGCTACTTAGGGTAGCTTTTTGACCTCTCTCCATTGTTTTTTGTTAGACAGTTGAGCTCTGCCTACCTACTTTGATGCCATCTTCCTGGCAGTCCATGACTGAGCATTTTAAAGTCTAGTCTGGAAATGACTGCTACTGCAAAAAGAGCTTAGTATATATCATCTTGCCAAAATAGCCAAAAACTTTTATGGCAGACAATAGGCACACAAGACAAAAAATTTAAAGATTTACATGAAAGCAAGCAAATAAAGATATTTTCTATAATACTACAAATAATGAGGACATTTTCATTTACTCACATAATTTTGCTTTCCTAACAAAATTGGGGTTTCAAATATTCATTGATTTTAAGATTACAAACTTTCTAAAACCAGTATTAGAATCCTGAAACAAGTAAACCACTGCACCCTATTAATACAAATTGAGTGAATGAAGAAAAATTCAAAAGGAAACAAACAAAAAAGAGAAAAAGTGAACCAAATTTGGTCTGTATATAGAAGACTATCTTATTTCATAATAATATTCTTTCAAGATAAATAGAAAATCTAGGCAAAATATTTTTTAAATGTTTATAAAGATATTGGAGACATAATGAAACAGCCAGGATTAATGAAGTCAAAATAAAAGGAAGTAGGTGTCCTAGAGAGTGAATATAATCTTTGTTGTAATTTTCACCCTTCCAATATATGGCAATAAAAATAGTATGGGAAGTACTTTTAAAAAGCAGAACTTTCCCTGTTCTTATGAGGCTGGAGGTTTTGGCGGTTCAACTTCATGACCCATTATGAGTGAAGAGATCTAATGAACTCTTCAAGCTTAGTGTAGGACATTTTCAGGAATTCACTGTGAGAAACAGTTTAAAGATTAAATGGACCAATCTTCCCAATATGATCAGTCACTTTTCCAACTCCTACTTTCCATTTCTTTGGGCTTGCCCTGGACAACCGATAAAACCATGATCATGGACAAGTCCTATCCCCAAAATCAAGGAGTATCTAGAACTGCAAGCAAAACAATTCCTTCCATTTGCCCCATAATATCTAAGGCTCATCTCAGGCTGAAGCAGACATCATCCCAAATCCCTCAAGACTGAGGAACAAACAAACATAAGGGGGGATTGTAACCATAGACCAAGGTGGTTCTATTGTTAATGTAGTTAGCCTTTGTTAATGGAAGAACTTGTAACATTGATAAAAAGATATGGTTGCCAGAGGATCAGAAGGGAGAGGAAAAGATGAATAGGTGGAAAATAGCATATATAGGGTAGTGAAATTTTTCTGTAAGATACTGCCATGACAGACACATGACATTATACACTTGTCAAAACCTATAAAATTGTATAAGCACAAAATATAAACCATGATATATGCTATAGACTTTGGTTAATAGCAATGCTTCAATATTGGTTCATCAATTGTAACAGAAGTACCACACTAATGTACGATGTTAATAATAGGGGAAACTATGTTTGTGGGGGTGTGAGGGAGCGTATATGGGAATTCCCTACACTTTCAGTGTAATCTTTCTGTAAATCTAAAACTTCTCTGAAAAAAAAAGTTTATTGATAAAAAAAAAAAAAGAAAGAAAAAAAAATCAGTCATTGATTGTCTTTAGTGTTCTACCTTTTCAATAACTACTGCCCAAAGTAATAATAATTCTTCACTGGAAGAAATTAACATTATCCAGTGCCTCAATTTCTTTTCCAATGTTTCATTCCAAATGTCTAACATTTATATAAAAACGTCAGGAAATCAAAAATGTGGAGTACATTACTGAAAACCAGGAGACAAAAAAAGACCCAAAAAGTTTGCTGACCAGGAGTTTGTAATAAATATGATTAAGAATATAAAGAAAATGTGAAAAAATAGATAAAATGATGAAGATGAAAAAATACCAGCCCGTACAAACCCTAGAACCAATCCTATACATAATTTGAAATATACATTACATCTGCTTTAAACAATAATTAACCATCATTAAAAACACCATCTCCCAAATTCTCCACATTTTAAAATCTATATTGTCAAGCCTCCATTCAAAAATTTTGAGGCATGATAAAAATAAATGGTTAAAGTAACCATAAATCAAATTCTTAAAACTATATAAAAAGTTGCACATCTTTATTTGGTGAAATTCCATTAATATAAAAATTAGATAGTATTTCATATGATTAAAATTTTCAAAATTTAAGCCAGAGAACACCAGCATTGGCAAGAATTAATAAATAGGAATTCTCAAATATTTTTGGTAGATATAAAAATCAGGGTGAATTTTGGCAAAAGAAAATCATAATATCTAATAAATGGAAACCTGCAATCACATTTCTAGGCTTAAGTAAAAGAAATCTATGTATGGTATACATGGAGACCCTTGGAACAGAATACTTTGCAACCTTGTTTTTGATAGCGCAAACTTTAAATAATATAAACATTAATATGTGTCTGAATATGTTATCTTTGGTGCACTCAAACAATAGAATATTTTCAAGCTATTAAAGTGAATATAATTTATGGATAAATATCAGAAATATAATTAAGTAGAAATAGCAAAATGAGAAATGATGAAAATCATATATTTTGGCAAAAATTAAATGAATATACAAAACAATATTATATAATTGATTAATACATTTATGTATGTAAAATTTTAAAAAAATTGGACACAGAAATTATAAACACTCACTTCAAAATACAAAAGAAAAGTTACAAAGAAGTTCATATTCATCTGTATATGTTCATTTAAAAACAAAGGATTCAAAGCAAATAGAGTGACATTAGCATTAATTTAATCTAGATGTTTAATGAATGTTTATTTTTCTCTGCAGCTTTCTTGAAGGTTTGGCATGTTTATATAAAAAGATCATTATATCAATTATAGCATGTACTTTTCATAAAAATTCATAACCCTTTCCCCAATTAGTATATTAAGATTTCAATTACATTGCCTGTTATCACTGCTCTTAAATTCTGCTTCACGATTTGTCTTTGTACATTGCACATTTATTTTTAGATTTTGTTTCATTATCTTTCAATTTGTAAATAACATATGGAGTTGTACAATTATGATCTGAAAATCTTTTTTCCTTTAATAGAAGAGTTTAAACACCTTTTTTGCTCATAGTTATATATTTGCGCTTACTTCCATCATATGACATTTTATTTTTAGTTTGTTTTATATTTTTTTCAAATTCCTTCTTTGGATAAAACTGTCCTTTCTTTGCCTGTGATTCTTTTTAAGATTTTCTTTTTAAAATTTTAGTTTCTGTCACAGTTTGGCAGTTTAATATAGTTATGAATTCCAAAAATAGATATTGGGTTATGTTTGTAAACTGGTCTGTTAATCTGGGCATGATAAAGTTATGTGACTGGGCCACATCAGTAAGGCATTGAGCTCCACCCCTTGGTGGATGGGATCTCAAAGATAAAAAGACATGGCAAAGGGCAAAGTTGGAGTAGTTTTGCCTTGGAGTTCTGATGTTGGAGTCTTGAGCTGGAGTCCCAGGAAGTAAGAGAGCTTGGTCGTGTGGAAGGAGAGAAGGGCCCTGGAAAAAAGATGAGCCATTCACCTGATAGTGTACAGCTGGCCTTGTGGAGCTGAGCCCAGAGAGAAATGGAACCCCGGGAAGAGAGGAACCCAAGAAGCCTAAATCCTGTCAGATGTTGGCGGCTGACTTGCTCCAACATTTGGTCTTAGACTTTGGTGAGGGAAATGACTTATGCTTTATGACCTGGTAACTGTGGGCTTCTACCCCAAATAAATACCCTTTATAAAAACCAACCGGTTTCTGGTATTTTGCATCAGCACCCCTTTGGCTGACTAATACAGTTTCTAATATTGTTTACTGTTTATTTATAAGGTATTTTCATCTCAACCCTGAATAAGTTGGAATGCTTACTTCTGCAGTAGTCCCTAAGCTGGAATTAATTTTTATCATCCTCCTCCTCTAACCCTGTTATACATTTCCCTTAACCTCATCCATCACCTTGGCTAATCTAAGTCACTTGCAAGGTGGAGTAATATAGAGCTTCACCCCTTTTTCAGTGGTTTCTTCAGTGGCCCAGTAACTCTTAATACTCTAATAGAAGAACCAAGAGACAGTTTCATAAATACCATGCATTGCAAACATATTCCTCCCTGATAACATTGTGTATCTTCAGTCCTACCTTCCCATGATCATCAGAGTAGATACTCCCATTGATATAGTTACACCTTGCTTTTGCTTATGGGGCACCAGAATGAGAACCTCAGGTAATAGTCATTACTGCACACACATTCTGCGCACATATGAGGTACCACCTTCACACCCTCAGGAACTGAGCCCTCTAGAGCACAAAGCAGTAGGCATATAAAGCACAAATTCTATAAATGGGTCATTGGAATGGTGGTAAAAAAAAAAAAAAAACCCATTCTACTTTCACCCCTTGGGTTTCTAAAAAACATAATTTAGCTTTGTGGGACAAAACATCATGCAGTGGGCACTGGTTCAATGCAAAGTGTTGCCTCTGAGCTGTTTCCTTAGTGGAGCAATTAATAGCTCATTACAGTATTCTGTTTGGACTGATCCTTCTATGATAGAGTATTTGATACTGTATCTAGTTGTCCTTCACTCCTTTTGTACTTAATTTGCTATAAAACAGCTTCTTTATTCTGAGGCAATATTTTGCATATTGGAGAGCAAGCATTAGCTTATTGGGGGTTATTGCATTAGACAAGTGAAAAACTTTCTGATAGTGATCCTGGCAGGGAAAAAATGGCAGGAAATTAAATTCATACCCAGAGTAGGTATAATTTCTGATAAAGACAAATAATTGACTAATGCAGGGTAAAAAGGATTGAACATAATCAACTTAGCACTCTATGGCTGGCTTGTCTCTTTGATAATTTTGCCATATGAAGGCTCAGAATTGGTCTCTACTACTGACAGTTGAGAAAAGCCTCTGTTATAAGGTCTGTGCCTAAACTCCTTCAGTGTTAGCATGGCTACATTCTTCATGCACCCACTGAACAAGCTTGAGAAGATAAGGATAGATATTAGCTGACATACACTGTATATGTTCCTATCAAGGTCATGTGTCTCTTGTTTTGTGCTTCGAGGTCATTGATGTAAGACACATCATTTCACATACGTTGTGCCCACTTCCATATGTCCATCCACATGCTTTTTCCCATAGATCTCTATATCTAATCTTGCTCTTTTCAGGGCTGTGATCAACCAGCTATGCCATTTTGTCTGTCCAGAGTCTGTGTATATTCTCCTCTTTTCACTCTGTATCCAATGGATAATGAGGAGTAATGTTAGCACATTACCCATTGGAGGTATTTTCTCTATTATGGTATTTTTCCACAACTCCTGATTATAGTCAAAGAACCATGCTTCTTCCACATAAAGGGAAAGTCAGAATTGCTGAAGCGATATTGACATGGTAACATCATTCAACCAATGGCAGACAGAGTTGGGAGATAAATACCTCAGCTTCCTCATATATATGGTGGGATACATGGAAGGTGCATGTTCTACACTATCCTCAAATTCTCCAGCAAGACTGAGCTTAACTTATGCATACCAGCAAATGGCTTAATAATGCACACTTCCTTGGTTTTCTTCACTTCTCTCTTGCATGACTCTAATCCTACCAGTATTTCCTGGAACCATTTTGCAGATAACCCACTTGCAGATGAATTTTTGTTGCCAGCTCTATTTCTGAGAGAACCCAAATTAAGAAAAGTAGTACAGTTGATATCAGAAGTGATCTGAGGAAAAGGAAAAAGGTTCTGAAAAAGATTCTAGAATTGGATAATTTATCAGCCAAGTGAATTCTAGTAGATAATTGCTAGTAGTTAGGTGGGGTGTTGATAACCTCATATGCTGCATCATCACAATTAGGAAGACTCTCTCATGAAATGAATAGGGACTCTAACCCTTGAGAGATGTGAGGAACAATATAGCATCATAGAATTGGTTGACTATTGTAAACTGCATAGAAATCCTAAAAAATAATACACCAGGATAGCCAACTATCACCTTAGGGCACAGTGTGAAAGCTAGAATGCCTTCATGGCAGCAAGTAGAGAGTTCTTCCTCATCTATTCTAGCCTGAAAACAGACATGCTAAAAATCTGACAGAGGATCTAATTGTGAGCATTAGAGTACTAAACAGTGACTTAACAACACTGGTGAACTGAGACCTATGAAGGAGAAGTCTGGATTAATGTACTTAAGAACACTGAAATCCATAGTACTCTACCTAATGTGTGCTTGCATTAGTGACCAATTGCCACCTCTGAGGCCATGACAATTTTCCCTTGACTGGAAATTATACAGAGACCTTACCAGAGCTGAATTTCTTGCAAAATTTTAATTTGATATCCTCAGGATGTGCCCTAAACTTCCCTCAGGCTTGTAGATCAATGTCAGGTCTCTGCATGACCTGATCAGAGTAGTACTGCTTCTATTACTACAATTAAAGGATTATTCAACAAAGGGAACTTAAAGTGTGGCTAAAACACTGGCAGGAACTAGAAATACACATCTTGTAAAAAGATCTTGTGTGTAGTGAACTGAGGTGGAGATGGCAACATAAAGTTGAATATGGAAGAATTTATTGATATGGAGGCATTATTGTGTGACTTGCAATATAAAATTTGGACAATAAAATCTAGAACTGATTTTAATACATTGCTTGGGCCACTCTTTGATGTTGGATAAAATGATGGGTTATAGTAAATGAAGTGGAGCTGCTAAAACTTCCATGACCATGACACAGCATTGAAAATGGAAATAAAAGGCTCAGAGATGTGGTACATTGGAGTAGATTTATTAGGTAGCATATGAGAGCACACCCACTGACTATATACCCTTCAGGATCAAAGGACATTCCTTCCCATAAAGCAATAAGGAATATAGTATGATTGAAGCACCAACATTAATTAGAACTTCAGTGTGACCATTGAAGCATTTATTTTTTTTTAAAACCTGCATGAACTCTTCTAACTTTCCTTTCTACTAATGTCTTAGTTTGCTAAAGGCTGCCAATGCACAGTCCCAGGAAAGGGTTTGATTTTATAATGGAAAATTTATTAGGGATAAAAGATTACAGTTCTGAGGCTGTGAAAATGTCCAAATCAAGGCTCAGCAAGATGCTTTCTCACCAAAGTCAGTTACTGTTGAAACTGGTGTCCTGCCATGTGGCAAGACAAGATGGCAGTCAATCTCTGCTGAGGTCCCTGCCTTTCCCTCAAGGCTCACCATCTCCAGGAGCTCAGATGTTCGCCATTAGGCCTATAGCTTGTCTCTTACCAGGCCTCCTCTCTCAGCTTTGGTGGCACCACTTTCTCTCTGAGCCAAGCTGTGGGTGATGAGGCATATGGCTCTTCTCTTCAGCCTTGAGCTTCTCCATGGTCCCAGCCTCTTGGGGGCTTTGTGCCTCAACATCAGCTGCTAGCAATCCTTGAGTCCTCTCTCACATGGCAGAATCAAAATGGCAGCTTCCTTTCTCTGTTTCTCTCTTCTGTTCTCGGTTTATATAAGACCCAGTAAGAATGTGGAGACCCAACCTGAGTGAGACTTCACAAACTGGATGTACTCCAAACAAAAGTGATCTAATCAAGGTCCCTTAACCAAAACAAATGCAATCAAAGGACCCTACACTCACAGGAATGGATTAGTTCAAGGAAAGTCTTTTCTGGGATTCACAAGATTCAAACTGTCACAAATAACTATTCTCTTTCTGGACTACAGAAAAGAGTTCCCTGAACTCTTCTTGCCTTACTACATTTATACTTGCTGTTTCTTCAGTCTTGAATGCATTTCTCACATATTTTCATATGGATCATCTCTCTCCTCATTCAGGTCTCTGTTCAAATATCCTTCACAGGATGAAGGTTGTGATTGTTTATCACTCTGGCATTCTTCTGCTTGGAAGATCTAAAATGACAAAGATATTATAAAGAGAGAGGCAATAAGGGGGAATTTATTTGAAATATAAGAATGATACTGAGTGGTTTAAAATAAGTAGTTGTGCATTTATCACTTCAAACACCATTAGAGCATTTTCATTATTTCCATAATATTAATAATAATAATAAACTATGTGATTATACCAAATACCATTAATTGTACACTTTGTATGAACCGTATGCTTTATTAATGTGTATCAATAAAATTGATTTGCTTAAAAAATAAGTATAAATAGAACATTCCTCAAGTCTGTGCCTATTTGAAGGCTTTATCTGGTTTTTATGACATCCCATTCCACATTCTATTTGCCTTTAGCTGGCACCATTTCTTTGAGGTTCTACAGAATTAGTTTTACCTAAAACTTAATTACTGAGGGATTTGATCACTTGATGTTTCTGCTCATAGTGTTGCCATAAACGTTTTTGATGTTTCTCAATGAAAATGGCAGTACTAAAATTTAGACCAATGAATCTTCAGATAAAACAATTACTCTTCCAGATATCATTGTGAAACAACAATGCTATTTTATCTTGTTAGTCAGTCAACCATAATTCCATTTTTTCCTACTTACCTAGATGCATAAGAAAGATATTTCAATTTCTAATTCATAGAGTGGTTATGCCTACTGGTGGAAGATCTAAATTAGCAGAACCTCAGAAACATGATGATATGGTATGATTATTTTTTATTGGATTATTTCTGAAAGAATAAGATTTTGCGAACAATTTTCCACCTCTGATTTCACAGACCTCAGTGTTCTGACTATGGAAAAATGAATAACTTATATTATCTCTTGTTTCTAGGCATTTACTACATCATGTATTCTGGACCATCATTTTTAGAAGATTTTTTTTTGTATCATATGGTGCCATCACATAGAAATGGATAAATGGTAAGATGATTTAATTCCATGGGAATCATCTCATTTTAATATACTACTTTGGTTGTAAAGTAAGGTAAAACATGTATGATTCTCAGACAAAGTATAAAACATTCAGTAAGGCTGTGAAAGATAATTCTGTCACAAGCATGTTAGAAAAGGGAAACAAGTAAAAATCACTAAATAAAACTTACTGGTGAGGAAAAATATTTCATAATTTTGAAAATTTCAATTAATTGGTAAACCAGAGATAATTGTTTTGTTTTCCTATACTAGAGTAATATATAGGCATTTCAGAGTCATTGCTGGATGAAGCATTTTAAAAGGGAATATCCTCAGCCATGGTCTACCAGAACTTCAGAAACTTTATTGAATAGTTTCCTGTTTTCCATGAGATTTGTTTCTTACCCTGTGCCATTAACCAGTTTAGTGAGTCATATACAGTTCCTATTTTTTTCTAATCTTGAGTTTCTGCCAGTGTTCTATTTGGTAGGGTGATGAGATGGTTAATATTTCTACCAAATGAAACATGGCCAAGTCAGATAGTTGAAAATGCCATGATACAAAAAAGGATAGTGTAATTCTGCCTTAGCCAAGGAAAAACAATTCTGGTATTCTCTGATTATTAAGTTATAAAATAAAGCACCTGACAATTCAATAAATCATTAACAGGTGCCAGGGCCTAAGTTGTCTTCCTCCAGTAAGTAGACTGTGTCAAGCAATTGGGATCGTGACCAGATTAAACCTAGGAAAATCCACTGTCATTTTCAAGGGTGAATCGTCTCAGTCAGCAGTTTCATAAGCTTTTAGCATTTATCATTATTGTAATCTCTTTAAAACCCCTAATGATATGGAATTTTTAATTTACTATTTTGCTGGTGAAATATAGTTCCAGAAGCTTCCATGTAATTCCGCCTACAAAACCAAAACATTCTCAAGTCAAGAGGCAAATGTAAGGTTCTTACCAATTTCTAAGACATTGAATTTGTTCTTCTATAATCAATAAGGTACATCTGACATGTGACATTTAATAAGTATGGAACATGGCTAAATCAGTCAACAGTAAAAATTTACATTCATTCTAATCTGTTTGAGTCAACAACTCAGATCAAATCCAGATTTTAGTTATAAAATACATGTTGAAAATCCAACATGATGTAAATTGATTCTTTTCTCCTTACTCAGAAAACTAAAATATATTTTCAAATATTTTCCCAGATATTTTCTGAGGCCAGCCAATTCGGCCTCAGAATAATATGATATCCAAATATATCATTTACAATTAAAGTATTCAGAATATACCCATGTACATAATGTTAATTCTCTATTTATTTATTTTTCTCTATTAATTATTTAGAGAAACTTCTACATTTTGCTCATATGCTTAGTATAGTTTAAAATCAATTGATATGGGGTAGACATATACCCTGGATCAATATAAGAAAGACAAAAAATATAGCTATGCCAATGTTCTACAAGCTAACAATACTGTAACTGTATCCCTTATGACTCAATAGCTGCCACAGTAGCTGAAGAGATTAATAAAGGTATGTCTGAGTCCTCGATTCTAGAGAACCACTCAGTTTTTCTCTGCCTGCTTCATTTTATCCAACAGTTTCAAATAATTCACATTCCATGTCTTGAGTTCAAATGCCCTGAATGAGGACTTGTTCTTTCAAGTAGACACTGAACGTGCAACAGAAAAAAGGGACTGTCCGTGTGCCAGCTGGGCCCTGAATCTCAATAGAGATGCAACACCTGCTCTCCAGGTTATTGGACTCACCCAGGACAACTAACAAGGAGATGATGGTGGACAATGACCTTCCCAAGGAAGAGAGAGTCTGCATCTGCAAGCAAGATAGTCCCATCCATCCACCCCAAGGGATCTAAGCCCCTCTCAACTAGAGTTGGAATGGGCATCACCATCCCAGAATCCTCAGGATTGAAGAATGAATGATGGACTAGAGCAGACTTATTGTTATTCTACTATAGACTTATTGTTATTCTAGCAATGGAAGAACTTTTATCATTGATGTGGTGGCAGTGGTGACTGGAGGTTCTGAGGAGAGGGAAAGGAAAAAACAGGTGTAATATGGGAGCATTTTTGGGACTTGGGAATTGTCCTGAATGATATTAAAATTACTAATACAGGCTATAACCGTTGGGGAATTTGATGTAATTATGAATTCCAAAAATATAATTGGATCATGCCTGTAATCTGATCTGTTAATCTGGGCATGATTGAATTATGATTAGGGCATTGACTGGGCCATGTCAGTCAGTAGGGCGTTGAGCCCCACCCCCTGGTGGGTGGGGAATTGAATGTAAAAGGCAAGGCAAAGAACAGAGGAG
>JAQZBX010041621.1:0-22283 GCA_029593785.1 Cabassous unicinctus | reverse complement strand
GAGCACTGGGACCATGGTACAAAGTCTTGGCCAGCCCCCCAGAGAGCTCCAAAGCAGAAGGGGCCTGTTAGCAGCGCTCCGAGTTGGGCAGAGTGGCCAGCTCTGGTGACCCTGCCGGCCTCAGTCGTTGCCTGGGACTGCGGAAGAGAACCTGGGGTGCTCAGGTAGCGGCTGAGCCGGGGGCTGCCAGCTCACAGCCCTCTTGACGGAAGCTGTGAGCAGCTCCCGCCAGGCCGCCCCGCGGGCCGAGGGGCTTTTGTTTTCCTTTGCCCTGCCTGACGCTTGGTGCGCCCTTTTGAGTTGACAATTCGGTAATTCAGTTCTGGGAAGTCATTTTATGTTATTTATTTTATTACGTGGTTCTTTCTGCCGGTGTTTATTGCTTCTGAAACAACTCTTAGATGACTGTTTACTAGATGTATTATCTTTGTCACCTTACTTTTCTATCACTTTCATCAATCTTTTCAATTCATGCTTTGAAAGGCCTCTTCGACGTTGCCTTCTTTTTCCTGTATTACCTCTGGTTCTTCTTCTGGGATAAGCTTTTCCGTTTGTTCATTTGGGCTTCTCCTTTCCATGCCGCAGATGTCTGGTGATCTCTGGGAATTTGTTTATGCTCATAAATAAGGGACGGGGCCTGTAAGTCAGGGCGCCTGCTGTGCCTTTGCTCACCCACTGTGGATGCTTCCATAACCTGCCCCGAGGGGGGGCTGCTGCAGGGCTCTCAGTAGGCGATGCCAACCTCAGCCGTCGCCTCATGAATCACAAGCGCCTTTGGGGAGGGACGGGCAGGCGGGCTTAGGACAGCATCATCCACCAGATGAAGCGATTCCATCGAGAGGCCAAGACAGGTGCGGATTGCTCAGAGAATTCCTTTCCTGAGTGAAGTCGTTTTTCATGTCAGTTGTTCTCTGTTTCTCTTTGTCCCAGGAGACATAAATCCTACTTGACTTTGAGAGTTGACTTCCTGGCCTTTTTCCAGGGGAGAGGATTAAGAGAGGAAAAGCTAGGTAGTCTAGGAGACTGGCCCAGACGTTCCAAGCTTTTAAGGACTTTCCCTGCCGCGTGGGGTCTTTTTGCTCAAGGCCCTTCTCACTGAGTTTGGAAATCCACCGGGGCCTCACCTCTGTTGCAGACGCCCCCATGCGGTTTCTGTTTTGTATCGCATGTCCTTCCAAATCCTTTGTCGATTTGGTCTTATATGCTTTCTCTCTTCCAGAAATTCTTTAAAATTTCTAGACAGCCAATGCTGCTCTTCCATGTATCTTTTCTAGAACTCAGTGGGCGTGGGAACAAAGATGATAACGTGCCATCTTAACGTGGACGTTTCCAAGAGCTTTCTAACTTTGTTAGAAAGTCCACATACAAACTCCATGGAGGCTTTACCAACTTACATTTCCATGAGCTGAGTATCAGTGGGGATATTTTACTATACTGTCTCCACAATTGGGTTTTACTAAACAACAAACAAACAAAACTTATCTGATTTCATGAATATGGCATCTAGGTTTAAAATGTACAATCATCTTAAGTACGGCGAAACTTTTACTTTTTTTTACTATGAAAAATAGTTCAAACATATACCAAAGTAGAGAGAATTGTATAAAGAATCCCACGTGCTCATTACCCAGCCTCAATAATTAACAATTATTTCATTGATCAAGGTGGAACGTTTTGTCAAATGTGTCAGCTATTTTATTTCTTTGTGAATTGGCTATTTAATGCTTCTGATAATTTGTCTTTTGGGATTTTGATGTTTTTCTTGTAAAAAAGTATGGATTTCTTAGAAATCAAAGTTATTTCCCTTTTGTTAGAATCATTGCAAATGTTTCTATTACATTATTTTTCTTCTGATTCTATATTTTGACATATTGAATTTAAATTTTTTGTTTGTTTGGTAAATAAAATGAGGTGAGGATTTGCTGATTTTTTAAAAATGTCAATCAATTCAACAGCACTATCTTTAAAAAAAAGATTTAACATGGTCTTTATTTTGGAATAATATAATAGGTTGACAAAAATTTGTAAATATTTTCTAGTTTTTAATATTTAAATTTTTAAGGTACAATGAAGTTTATTGCAGCATTATGCTACTTTTTAAAAAATAAACTTTATGTTTTAGAAAAGTTTTAGAATTTTTAAAAAAATTACAGATAGTACAAAGAGTTCCCATAGACCTTGCACCCAGTTTTTTTAAAAATAAAATTTTATTGAACATACATGAAACATACATACATGAACATACATAAGCAATAAGTATATAGGAAAAGTGTATAGTAAAAGTATAGGGCTGAAGTCTCTCTTCAGACCCTGCCATGTCAGCAGGGGAGCTGAAGTCTATTCTTCAGACCCCCTCTGTTGGGAGAGCTTCCCAATAAACTTCCTGCCTGCAAAAAATAAAAAAGTATGTAGTGAACTTACAAAGAAAACATGCGTATCATCATACAGGGCTCTGATACATCACCCACCACCAATACTTTGCATTGTTGTGAAACATTTGTTGCAAACTATGAAATAGCATCATCAAAATACTACTGCTAACTATATCCTATATCTTACATTTGTTGTATTTCCCCCACCTATTCAATTATTAACACTGTATTAGTATTACACATTTGTTATTGTTCATGACAGAAGGTTCTCCTCTTGTCCCGTTAACCACAGTCCATCTTCCACGACTGGATTCCCTGTGTCATACCGTCCTATGCTTTGTACAGTCCTCTCAACACGTACACTCAGTGGCTCTCATTTTCATCACAGAGTTGTGCCGTCCTCACCTCAGTCACTTTTAGAATGTTTTCATTACTCCACAAGGAGAAATCCCGCACCCCTTATACCCTCCTATAGCTGTCTCTTAGGATTGGTATACTGCCTTCTTTGCCAGTGCTCCCTGCACTCAATTTTGTCTATTATTAACATCTTACATTATTGGGGACGTTTGTCACAATAAATGAACCAATACTGATACATGTTATGGGTTGAACCATGTCCCCTCAAAGGACACATTCAAGCCCTAACCACTGGTGCTTGGAACGTGAGCTTGTTTTGGTTTGCTCGGCTGGTAAAAGTAGGTACCAGAAAGCGGATTGGCTTTTAGCCCTGGGAATGTATTACCTTACAAGTTCACGGTTTTAAGGCTGAGAAAAATGTCCAAATCCAGGCAATGCCTTCTTCCTGAAGACCGGCTGCCGGTGAGCCTGGACGTGTCATTGCTCCCAGGCCCTCTCACCTGAGAGTCAGCCCTCTGTACCTGGATAAAATGTCTTGCTAGGGCACCGTGTGACTTTGCTACAGTGTTCACAGGTCAATTTTGACTTACAAGGCACCGCATCAGAGTTATGCTGTAATGTCTAGGCTGTGGTTCTATGCATCCAGCTAGCTCACAGGATTTAAAGCTGAGGAGATGTTAGGCACAGAGCCTCTCACAGCAAGTTAAAGATTTAAGAGTAAAACTAAATGAATAGAAGCATAAGACAACACTTCAAAACTAGTTGAAGGGATAAAAAGAACTGTAAAAAACTACATACACTCAAAAGAAAACAGGAAGTGAGAGAAGGAGACAGAGGAAGAGTCAGAGAAGTAAAAAATAATGGGTGGTAGCAGTGAAGAAGACAAAATTTTAAAAAATGTTAAAAATCACAAAATAAGATGGTAAAATTACATGTTAAAGCAGATGAAATATAAATGGATTAATATAGTTGTTAAGAGTCAGGGCTTCTTGATTGCAATTTGAAAATCCAGTTACATGCTTTTGTATGCATTTGATGCCCAACACACAATAGCCCAGAACATTGTAAGTAAAAAGATAGAAAAAGACATACCAGGAAAATCCCACCACACTTAAAGTGGTATAGCTGTAATAATTGCAAAAAAAATTCGACTCAGTAGACTCATAAAAAGCATTATTAGCAATAAAGATGATCATTATATAATACTAAAAGGAACAATTCATTAGAGAGCTATAATAACTCTGGCTTTCTATGTACCTAATAATAAAACCTTAAAATACATAGCACAAATTTGGCAGAATTTTAAGAAGAAATAGATAAATCCACAAACTCTCCATGCACTAGATAAATGAAGCAGAAAAAGATAGGTAAAGTAATAGAAGACAATGTAACTAACAAGCTTGACCAAATGGATGTAAATAGAACTCTGCATACAACATTTAGAGAATATACATGCTTTCCAAGTTCACATAGAACATCTAGAATAATTGAGTGAAAAATGGATCTCAACAAGTATCAGAGAATAAATGTTATGAGACTACACTTTCTGATCCCAATGCAATATTAGGAATAAATAACAAATGTAATCACAATTCTCAATCAATAAAAAAATTAAAAATACTCTAAAATAATTTATAGATAAAAGAGGAAATCATAATGGAAATAAGAATGCATTTTTAAAAGAACAATAAAACATTACTTACTAAACTTGAGTATACAATTTAAAAGTACCTGGGAAGGAAGCAGCCTTAAATACATTTATTAACAAAGACAAAAGTTTGAAAATGAATGTTCCAAGTACTCATCTCAAAGAGTTAGAAAGGAACAATAGAGGAAACCAAAGGAAATAGATGAAAGAAAATAATAAGAATTCAGGTGGAAATTTAAAAATATGAAAATATGTAAAAGAGGACTGACAAAAATTAAATACTGGTTCTTTGCAAGGGCTAACAAAATAGACAAACTATTGGCAAGAGTTGCTAAGGAAAGAAGAGTGAAGTAAAAAAATTAAATGAAAAATTAGACATAACCAACATGTAGGTATTTTTAAAATCATAAGAAAACACCATAAAAAATATGTAATAATTATGCAAATATAGCTGAAGAGTCAATTTTCTAGAAAAACGTAAACTACCCAAACCAGCTCAGAAAAAACAAAGTCTAAATAGATCTCAGATCTTTAAGGAAATTGAGTAGTAGGTTTGAAAACCAACTACAAACAAAACAAAACATTATCACTCAAGATGGTTTTATAAGCGGACTTCAAGCAACTGAGCTGATAATTCCAGAGAAGAGAAACACAGGGATAGTTCCCCAATTAATGTTATGATAATAATGTAACCTTGATTCTACGGAATGTGCAAAAAAGGGACTATTACAGGTCATTTATTCCTGGGAACCGAGCAACACAGCTAGATGCGAGTAGTTCTCGTCACTGGCCCTTCCAGCAGGGGGAGCAATTCGTCAAGTGTCCATCTTCATGGCAGCTTCTCTGGAATGGTTGAGCTTTTGGGCCTCCTGGAGCAGGTCCTGACCCAAGAACCTTGCTAGCGCTCTTGGATGGTCAGTCTGGTGACAAGGTAAAGCGAAACCCCCACCCCAGGTGTGCTGTGCTGGGAGTGGGGTCAAGGTGGTGTAAAGATGAGCGTGTTTCGGTTCCTGCTCTTCCGTTGAGTTGGGAGGTTTTGCAGACGCCTGGGCTCAGGGCGGGTGCCATCGTCCAGCCTGCTGTCGTGGTGTTTTATGGGCACCTTCAGGTCAGGTGGCAGGGAGGGCACCTTGGGTCTGGCCAGAGCCTTCTCTCTCTGCTCATCTAAAGCCAGTGACTTTCAGTGTTGCGGTGGGAGGGTAGGATGCCCTCCTGCCACCGCCAATATCCAAGCCTCCAGGAATGGATGGACTGCAATACCTAATTTTTAAAAGTAGATCCAATATGTAATTGCCTTGATTTGTTTTTTAGTCGTGTTGTTTTTTCTTTCTCTCTCTTTTTTTTTTCTTTCGCTTTTCATTTAAAAATAACTATAGACTCACAGGAAGTTGTTTTTCCGTTTATTTTGGAATTTCAGATAGGATAGTAGGAGCGAAGGAGGTAAGGAGTGCAGCCACCAGCGCCGACTTGTCACCGAGGGTCTCCGGAGATGTCCCCTTCCTTGCCAAGATGTACCCCAGCCTTTAAGGCCTTCCTAGAGAGCCCCTGTTCCCCACCCTCACCCACCCCAAGGAGTCACTGAACCAGAAGGTTCACAGGCCGCACTGAAGGCTTCTACCGTTTTGGGAAGTTTGGGCTCCCCAGCCAAAGAAACGTTGAAGAAAGGTTTCCCCAGCGGTTTTCTTGAACAATTTTATTTAAATAATATCATTAACTTTATTGGAAAAGCTGAATTGTGCAACACCGTCCCCTCGACACTCGCACACACACACATGCATACACACACGCGAGGCTGAATCTGCTGCAGGAGAGTTCCCACTAAGGAAACGCGAGGGCCAGGGTTTGTTGGGAGCCTGCAGAGGGTGTGCTTGGCTGGCCTGCGCTCCTGGCACTGGGCAGCAGGAGGGTCCTGGCTGAGCAGCCGGGGGGGCCTCCTCTCCAGCCGAACCCCGCTGGCCTGCTCCTGCTCTGGAACTCACCCCCTCCTTCCCCCATTGGAGCCTTCTCTCTGCACGTGGGACCGTCCTCCCTACGGAGGCAGGGCTGGTTCCTTCTCACCAGTCTCAGGTAACTGCCTGTTTACTACCTTCGTAACATTTATTTTTCTATCTGAATGATACATTTTTATTTTGTTTACCTGCTTATTGGCAGTCTTCCTCCACCAAACTCTATGAGGCCAAAGAATAAGCGCATTCTGCTCACCGCCTCTAGCACATAGTGCAGCCTCAGTAAGCGTTGGTTGAATGAATGAATGAATGAATGGGTGAAGGAATGAATTTATGACTGAGGGATGGTGGTGCCAAAGACAAATTGCAGATGTTTCAATATTTTTCCAGGAACTATATGGTACTATTCCACAGGTTCTGTTGCGGAGCCCAGCGTATCTTATGCCATGTTTCCACCGGAAGGTGACAAGAATGCCCTTGGGGCCTGAATCGTGTCCCCGTGAAGACATGTTCAAGTCCTAACCCCTGGTCCTGGTCCTGTGGTAAACAAGAACTTTGAAGGTGTTGTTATGAGCTAAGGTGGGTCAAACGGAGCGAGGGTGGGCCTTGATCCAATACGGCTGGCGTCCTGGAAGCCGAGGAGATTGGGAGCAGAAGAAGCAATGAGAAGTAGAAGCCACAGAGGGAGATGGCCTGAAACAGAGGATTGTCATCACCAGAACACTGCAGAGTTTGGAGAAAGCATGGCCTTGCTGACACCTCGATTTTGGATTTCTAGCCTCCCGAAGAGCGAGTCAGTAAATTCCTGATGTTTAAGCGACCAGCTTGTGCTGTCCCAGCAGCCCTGGCAAGCTGTGACAGATGCTGCGTTTTGTTCTGCCGTGTCTGGCCAGCCTTGGACAATGGCCACTGGTAAGAGCTCATTTGACGCAGGGGCCGCAGCTGCTGATCTTCAAGAAAGGCCATGTTTGATTTTCAAGCACTTCTCAGTAAAATTTCTCTCTAATTTAACCAGCCAGGGAGTATGTTTCCTTAGATGTCTCTTAAAGTCTCCACATTCGCCTCAGTTTCTACTGGAAAAAAAAAAAAGAGTAGTGATTAAAACAGGATGAGAAACATTTTACAACTTTACAAAAAGAGCCAGTCATAACTCGTAAGGTATGAGAGTCTAGACTTCCGTGGAAATGGCTTAGTACATTTTTGTTGTTGTTGCCTATTTTTTCTTTTTGGTTTAGTAAAATTTAATCTTTTTCCCCATGGTCATGGAGCCTTATCACAGACCCTCAAGGACTGATCATTATGTCTCTGAATACTGGGGAATTTTAAAAAGAGTTGAAATTTTATAAGATCTCAAAGTTTCTTTCATTGAATGGGGTTAGGTAATAGCCTGCTTGAAATGAGGAGAGGAAGTTGCTAAGGGTTTGTGTTTCCTTTCATTGTGCTGCTGGAAAGATAATATGTGATGGGAAGGGAGAGTGAACAGAATAATTCTTGGGCCTGAATGTTTCTAAATCTTTGAGAGAAGACCCAGGATTAAATGGATAGAGTGATAAATACAAAACTTAATCTCAGCCACTTAAAGGTTTTCCACTAAGATTAATTCAGTTCCTTTAAAATGAAATTTAATTATTGCTTATTGAGTGCCCAGAGGAAGCAAAGTTTTGACCCCTGGTTTCTTGGTATTCTTTTAATTGTTCTCAATTAAAAGCTTGGTTCCAGCTCTGAACATAATTCCCTTTTACACTTCTAAATCCATGACCTAATCTCACCTCCTCTATTCTTGAAATAAAACCATACTCTGTTCTCTTTCCAAACTCTGCTTGAGCATCACGTTCTGTAAGCCTTCCCAGCCTCCTGCTAGTGGAGGACTGCTGGCTGTCCCCATGGCCTCCCTACCACAGCAGAAGAGCAGAGCTTAACAGGGAAATGGTGCTCAAGAGTCCTCGGCCCCAATACCCCCAGACACACCCCAGGGACACCCCTCACAAATCCCCAAGTCAGTGGCCTTCAACCCAGCCTGCACATTAGAATGTCCTGGGGAACTTTCATAATGTAAGAACTTTTAATTTGGTGACCCTTTGCTGGCCTAATTTAATCATAATCTTTTAGGATGGGGCTCCCACACTTAAGAAAAAATTCTCCAGGTCTTTTTAGTATTTGTCCAGGGATGGAACTCACACAAAGTGCGACTCTCACGTACCCCAGTACGTCGTCCATAGTTGTTTAAGTATGCATTTCTCTGTTTCCCTTTACTGTTTATTTTGAAACTTTTTGTTTTAAAATAATTTCAAACTTAGAGGACAGTAGCAAAAATGATATAAAACCCAGTGAACTCCAACATACCCCTGCCCGATACCCAGATCCAGCAACTTTTAACATTTCTTTCCCATTTGCCCTCCCTCCCCCCCTCCCTGCCCCCTCCCTTCTCTCACTTTCTCCTTCTCCTTCTCCTCCTTCTCCTTCTCCTCCTTCTTCCCCTACTCCTTCTTTTTCTTTCTATATCTATCATCTACCTATCTATCTATCTACCTACCTACCTATCTGTCATCATCCATCTATCTATGTCTATCAATTCGTCTATCTATTTTCTAAACATTTGGGAATAGGTTGTATATATCATGCTTCTTGAACACTCGCTACTTCCTGTATATTTCCTAAGAACAAGAATATTCACTTCTGCAACCACCTTAAGTACAGTTATCAAGTTAAAGAAGTTCAATATTGATAAAAAGCTATAGTCTATATTCCGATTTATCTTATAGATCCCAATAATGTCCTTTTGCACCTTTCTCCTCCATAGTTAGATACAGTCCAGGGTCAGGTACTGCATTTAATTGTCATGGTCTCTAAAGTCTCTCTTTAGTTTGTTTAAATTGTGGAAACATATATACAACATAAAATTTCCCATTCCAACCACTCCCAGCCATACAATTCAGTGGCATTAATCACACTCACACAGTTGTGCTACCCTCACCACCATCCAGTACCAGAATTTTCCCATCGTCCCAAACATAAACCCTGTTGCCACTAGGCATTAACTCCTCATTCTCCCTCCCCTCCCCCAGATAACCTGTACTCTAATTTCTGCCTTTATGAATTTCCTATTCTAGCTATTCATGTAACTGGATTTATACAATATTTGCCCCTTTGATTTATTTCATTCAACATGATGTCTTCATGGTTCATCCATGTCGTTGTGTGTATTAGAACTTCATACCTTTTTACAGCTGAATAATATTCCATTGTATATTGATGCACACTTGGGTTGTTCCCACCTTTTGGCCAATGTGAATAATGCTGCTATTTATCAGTATACAAATATCTGTCTGAATCCATGCTTTAAATTCTTTTCAGTTCATACCTAGATGTAGGATTGCCAGGACATATGGTAGTTCTATGTTTAACTTTTTGAGGAACAACCAAACTGTTTTCCACAGTGGCTACACCATTTGACATTCCCACCAGCAAAGCACTAGGGTTCCTATTTCTCTGCATCCTTGCCAACATTTATTATTTTCCACTTTTAAAATAATAGCCATTCTAGTGGGTGTGAGTTAGCATCTCATTGTGACTTTGATTTGCATTTCCTTAATGACTAATGATGTTGAGCCTCTTTTCATGTGCTTATTGATCATATGTGTATCTTCTGTGCAGAAATGACTATTCAAGTCCTTTGTCTCTTTGCCTTTTGATATATAACGTCATAGAATCATGGGCTTTAGAGTTGAAACATATCTTGGAGGTCATCTCTTCCAATTTATGTGTGGCTATCTCCCTGGCTTCAGGGTCCAGGTTTGGCCACTACAACATGACCATTCTGTGGTCTGTGGCTTGCATTGGTCTGCTTATTCCAAATAAAATAAACCATTGCATTTGCTTTACTTGGCCCCTTGGCATTTCTCAACTCTTCCCTTTTAAGCCAGTTTCCTCATTTACAAAAATGTGGAGAGTATTGCCTCCAGACTTGTCTTGAGGACACACTTAGATGAATATTTATGAAAGCAAGTGATAATGGTTGGTTTACTTTTTTTTTTTTTAAGTCCCAGAGGAGCTTAACATGTTAGTAACTGTTTTAGTTTCCTGCTGGCAAAAAGTATATATACCATGCAATGGGTTGGCTGAAGCAATGGGAATTCACTGGCTCATGGTTTTGAGGCTAGGAAAAGTCCAAAATCAAGGTGTCAGCAAGGTGATGCTTTTTCCCAAAGACTGTAGCATTCTGGGGCTGGCTACCAGCCCCTCTTGGTCCTTGGCTTTTCTGTCACATGGCAGTGCCCTTGGCCTCTCCTGCCTTCTTCTTTCTCTTCCGTTGACTGTCAACTTCTGGCTGCTCCTTCTTGCTTTCTCTTTCCCTGTGACCTTCTCTATAAGGACTTCAGTAATAGGATTAAGACCCATCCTGATTCACCTGGACCACACCTTAACTGAGGTAACCTCATCCAAAGGTCTTATTTACAATAGTTCACACCCACAGGAATGGATCAAGCTTAAGAACATGTTTTTCTGGGTACATAGTGCCAAGCCACCACAGTAACCTATGAAAGAACTCATCTGCAATATTTAAAATATATCAATTTCAGAATGTGTTTAGAGAAATTAAAAAGGCGAAGAACTAATTACTGTAAGTGCACAGATCTCTGATATGAAGTCATGTCTACAAAACCCCAGAGAAGATATGGGACATGAACTGCGAGTGATCTACCCCTCATGGATGGGATGGAGAGTTAGAGGGCAGGGGTAGCATGGCCTTGAGACCCTGGAAGACTCGTGCCACAGGTGTGACTATGCACTTCTGACTCTTTCTTTCAATTTGAGCCACAAGGAAAGCAAATATCCAAGCACTTTTCTGTTCTGTTGAGGAGGAAACTATCAGGGCAGCCTATCAGCGGTAGAAAAACAAGAGATGATAAGATCTTAATTATAGCAAAGAGGGCAGGCGTTGTTTTTAACCTCAGAAGCAGGGGAAGTGGCAGAGGTTCAGAGCTTTGTTTATGAGGTCTGAAGTTCTACCAGAGTGCCAGAGCAATGCCGATGTCTCCAAGCACAATTTCAAGGGACAATGTCACCATCAAGTTTATCACTTGGCCAGAAAAATAAAACATGCAATAAACTCCACCCCCTCCCCCAATAATTTTAGGGAAAAAATATTTCTGTATGTCTCATACCTCCAAAGCCTTTAAGTTGCTTGACTTTAGGCTGCTTGAAGGAATTGCATTAGCATAAGCGATTCAAGGATGGCAGTTGAGTCTAGTTAGAGGAAGTACCACACTGTACTTAGGTGTTACATATCTTTAAACCTTAACCATATCTGTGAATTCTTTGAGAATACTTGATTATAAGTGAAAATAATAAGTTATGCTATTTACTTAGATCCAAAAAGCATTGTTGGATATATAAGTATGTGTCTTATTTTACCTCTCTTAATTCTCTACTCTTTGGACTTTAAATTTTCAACCTATGAAATAACTACTGCACAAGTTATAACATAGCATCTTCCAGACAGCAAAATGATGATCAATGGATAGAAATGGTAGGAATGCAAGATTTACCTCTGTGTAAGAAGGAACTGTTTGGGTATCAAAACTGTCCAATAATGAAAAAGAGTGCCTTACAAAGGATTTTGCTCAGTGTCACGGAAAAAGTTCAAGCTAAGTCTAAATGATCAAGCCAAGTCTGGCGTGAAGCCAAGACTAAATGGTCATGTGCTGGGATCTGTGGAAGGAATGGCAGAGCTTGACAGGGGGTAGAGTGTAAGGTCTCTGACTATAAGATTATATGACTTTGAGAATTACCTTATGACCTGGCAATTCCATTCCTAGGTATATTTTAAATGAATTAAAAACCGGGATCCAAACAGAAACTTTTACACCACTGTTCATAGCAGCATTCTTCCCAATAGTCAAAAGGAACCCTAAGGATTGTGGCAAGCCAGCACCAGAGTCCTACAGACCTTGGGGAGAAACCACAGCCTTGCTAACACCTTGACCTGGGACTCGCAGTCTGTGAAAGAGTGAGCAAATAAACGCTGTTGTTTTAGCCAGCCCGTGGTGTGGCATTTGTCATAGCAGCCTGGCAACCCAACTGATTCACCTTCTTCATAAGGTGACAAGGGGATTTTAAATCATCTGTCTTATTTCCGTCACACATGAACATTTTGTCAACGTGAATATCTAAAGCCCTGCTGAGTGAAGATTTTTAGTGTTGCGCTGTGACCTCAGCAGAGAATCCGCAGAGCCCAGAGAGAGAGAGAGAAGTCCCTGTGAACGGTTCCAAGCTCTCCATCCGGTGGTTGGCCAGTTCTGGCCTTTCAGATTCTCGTCTGTGACGATGTCATTCTGTGCATTTTTACTTGTGTTGCTCTAACATCCGCAGTCGCTTGGTCTTGTCCCTGTGCCATTGCCGTGGAGGCCACTTCTGCCACACACCTTCCCTGTTCAGAGAGCCTGATGAGGAAGCTCACGAGTCTAGAGACGTTTCCACAGAAAGGAGCTGGGAGATGCTACTTCCCCTTTCATACCTGGCTGAATTCTGAAGAAAAGCATTACCTTCAAAAACCAACAGGAGCACATTTAATCCTTGCTAGCTTTTCTTTCCTTTTGAGGCAAATCCTGTGGCTCCCTTTTATTGAATAGATTAAAAATATATGACTTTTTCATTGACAGCAACTGTGTGGGTTATTTTATCTTTACAATGTCCTTTTCACTCTTTCTTTTTCTATTATTATAACTTGACCATATCGTTTTTTAAAAAAAATACAGTTCAATATGTGTCCTGGGTTGAATTGTGTCCCCAAAAAGACATATTCAGGTCCTAAACCTCAGTCCCATGGATGTGACTTTTAATTGAAAATAGGGTCTTTGAAAATGTAATTAGATAACATGGACTCATAACTATTCCAAAAAGAACACTTATTGTTTTGTGGTCTTGGATTTCTGCTAACTTAAACTTGACACAATGCGAAACCTTCATTGATTCTTTGCGTACCTACTCCTCAGATTGATAGACCTTAGTTTCGTCATTTATTTCTCATTATATTTAATGTTAAGAAAAAGTCAAAACATGTAAAGAGTAAAGAAAATGAGAATCTTTCAATTAAAGGTGTATTTGGATTTTTATGTGACATTTGCTGCGACGAAAAAAAGTGGTGTTCCGCCCACTCACAAAAATGTGGGCTCTAAGAAAGTCAGGTGTTTGCAGCAAAACCTGCATATTTCCTTTGGAAATTGAATGGAGGTTCTTAGACTCTTACCTTGATTTCTGCCAGCCTTGAATGATGAAACTGTACTGTCCCTTCTGTTTGTATATTTCTGTCACTGTACTTACCACATTGTAATGCAATTATCTGCTGTTGGGAACCCCCGTAAAACTGCTTTAACTGACCTGGGCTTTGGTGAGAAGCCATCGGCCTCCTCATGTTCTATCATGTTTCTCTCTTTACAGGGATTGCTAAAAAGTTTAGAGTCAGCAAATACACAGAGGCCGTATGACAAATCTGTAGTTGCCCACCCCCTCATTAGCCGTGAGCTCCTTGAGAGGGACTGGGATTGGTTCTTCAACTTTTTTTTTTTTAAGAAGGTGCTGGGGACTGAACCCAGGACCTTGTACCTGGAAAGCAAGCACTCAACCACTGAACTACATCCACTCTCCAACGAGAGCTTAGCTTTTTTGTTTGTTTTTAGGGGGGACTTCATATATGGGAAGCAGTCCCTCAACCACCTGAGCTACATCTGCTCCCCAGTTCTTCAACATTTTGCACTTGGATTTGACACAGAGCTTCACTATATGCCCAGCAAATATCTTTGAAAGTAAACTAAATGAAGTTTCAATTATAAAATAGGAAGGAATCATCTGGCAATTCGAGATATGCCAGCTTTCTCCTCTGTGGGAAGACAAGAGAAAAGACAGACTCCTTTTATTACCTGCACACAAGAAAGCAGAAGATATTCCTTAGGTGAGAATCCAGTCAAGGATGAAAGAATGGATTAAAGTTTTTAAAAAATTAACCTATTGATGCTGTGCTTGTGGCACTTTCCTTGGTTATAAACCAAAGGAAATGACAGGGGCTTGTTACCCATTGACCCTGGGCTTTGCACACAAAAGGTGCTAGATAAAGGCATGCTGAATTAAATCTACCTCTCTAGATGCTGGGCTGGGAAACAGTCAGCTGGAATGTTTGGCAGGAAATATCTGGCATTTCTTTCCTCTCAGCCTGAATCTTAAAAACGTCTAGGGAAACCATAGAACTCAGGATTATTGACTCGATCCAGAGCTGGTACAAAAGACATCTAGTTCAGAAGCCATTGTCTTGTAATGACAAAACGCCCTATTTCACCTGGAACTTTAAAGTCTTGATTATTAGTAGATCAATTTTGTTCTTTAAAAGCAATCAACATAGCAAATATTGGGCTTTTTTTTTTTTTTTCTTAAACTCTTTTGGCTTTAGTATAATAGAAAATGCTGACAGTTTATTATTTGTGGGTGTTGGAATTCATGGCATGTCTCTAAGCTGAGTAAGATGTTACTGGGATGACTTTTATTTAAGATCAGAGGTTTTTGTCTTCAGGTCCTATCATTTCTTCCTCCAAAATGTCTCCCACATTATTCCTTTCCTCTCGGTATCTTGTCATCTTCCTCATCCCAGGCTCTCATGAACTCATCCCAGCAATGATCCAATAGACATTCAGCCGGCTTCCTTGTCACAACTGTTTCTACCAAATTCATCCCAAATGATGTCAATATGTCCAAAAATATTGTTTTCAACCATATCATTCCATATCCAATAACTTACCATAACTTCTTATACTGCACAGATCAACTGCAAATTCTCTGCAAAATGTCGCGTCTCATACCCTCGCCTGTCCTGGCCCCCAGCCGTGCCCCCAGCCTGCAGTCTTAGCATCTGCCATGGCCCCTGCTAGTCTCTTCCTCTAAGGTACCTGTATTTGCATGCAAAAGGAAGTGGGGTGTGGTTTGTTCATGGATGAGACTAAAGTTTTGCACTGAAAGCAGTTTATTCTTGTCCCAGAACTGCTACTCCAAGCACTTGTTCACAGCTGGAAGAAAGTTAAGTAGCAGCAGGCAGGGAAAGTAACCTTTAGATGCTCCTGGAAATAATAATGCCTCCTATTTATGGAGTGCTCTGTATGGCACAATTATCTACTATCTTAACTCTGAACTGGGTGCTGCTATTACCCCTTTTTCACCAAGAGTTTGCTCGACGTCACACCGTTGGTGAGCCAAGACCGAATCCCGGAGGCCTGGCTCCAGACACAGCCCCCCAACCGCAGAACCGCCACAGCCCTTCATAGAACTGCGCCCAGTGTCCCCCCGGAACCCTGAGAGGTGGCAGTTTTAGGAAACAGGAAAGAATGTTTTAGGTTTATGTGCTAGAAGGAATTCTCTCTACCTTGAAGGGAAAAAAAATAAACATTTTTCTGGACAAAATCGGGCGGTAGCTAAGGCCCTGGCTGGCGCAGCTGGAACTTTCTCCACCCTGCGTCTGCCGCTGGCCAGCTCCTTCGTGATTCTTCAGATGTCTCGTTTCACCAACGACACCCACAGCTTAGTGGGAGCAATGTTTCACCCCAAGCTGGGCCCTCAGCGATGCCAACTGGAGAGCGCTGTGGACTGCTTGGGGGCCATCCCCGCTGTGGTCCTCTGTGGGGGCCTTGCCACTAAACCCAATTTGACAACCTTAATAGTGCAAGAAAAGGTCCGGCCAGAGAAAGTGCAGAATCCACAGCTCAGCTTCCATTAAAAGTGTCGCCACGGGAGTGGATGTGGCTCGGTGGTTGAGCACCGGCTTCCCACACACAAGGTCCCAGGTTCAATCCCCAGCCCCCGTACCTCAAAAAAAAAAAAAGTGTCACCACAGGGTACAAGCAGAGAGCTCCAAGTGGTCAGAAGAGGACAGGAAATGCCCCGTGTCCTGGCTTCCCAGGGCTGCACCACAAAGTACCACCAACTGGGTGGCTTAAAAGAGAAATGTGTTCTCTCCCAGTTCAGGAGGCCAGAAGTCCAAGATGGAGGTGTTGGCAGGGCTGCGCTCTCTCTGAAACCTGTGGGGGAGCAGCCTTCCTGGCCTCTTCCAGCCTGCGGGTGTGCCGGCCACCTTAGCGGTCCCTGGCTTGTGACACCTTCCTGTGTCTTCACCAGACATTCTCCCGTCTCTTCTTCTCCAGCCCCACTCCAGCAGGCCTCGTCTAAACGAATTAATCTGCAATGATCCAGTTTCCGAGGGTGGGGGTAATACTGGGGGTTAGGATGTCAACATATCTTTTTTTGGGACACAATTCACCCCATGAAACTGCCAAATAAAAACAAATCTGGACTTAGATGAGGAGAGAGTTTATTCAGAAAGACTTGTGATAGGGAGAACGTGTGGAACTCAGGAACTGCAAATGTCTCAGGGTCAAACAGAAAAAGCCCCCTGTCTCTTAGGGAGGGGAGCAGACGGCTGCAGAAAGGGGAACTTGGGCAAGCGGGGGTCTTGTTTTTGGCTGTGCTCAGCCAGTCTTGGGGTCAGCTGGCAAGGAGGCGCTTTCTGCAGTTCAGGCCTGGGGCGGAGGAACTCAGAGGCCTGCAGGGCGGGGGCGGCCTGCCTGGGGGCCACCACGCTTGCCCTTGTCCAATCCCGACTGTGCAGGTGGGTGGCAGGAAGTGGCGCGGGGCCTGCTCATGTGACAAGTCAGGGCTGCCTCCGCCCCTCTCCCTGGCTGGTTTATCGGCAGCACACCACGGAAACGACCTCAAAACTGGGTGGTTTAAGACAGCAACTATTTTTTATTATTTCTGTGCATGCTGTGGGCTGCCTGGGCTCGTCCGTGGGCGCAGGGGTCAGCTCGGGTGACTCCCACAGCTGCCTTCGCTTCACAGCCTCCGCACCGGCGACGCCCGGGTGTCACCCTCTGCTGCCGGGCCTCCTGTGGCTGGAGGGTGGCTGGTTGCATCCCCGGCCTCTATCCACCAGACGCCAGGAGCGACAACCACAAATGTCTCCGGGCATTGCCCCGTGTCCGAGGGAGGAGCCTGGCGGAGGGGGGGATGTCCAGGGGCCCCTGCTCCTCCCGCTGTCCCCACCGCTCTCCACGTGGCCTGTCATCATCCCTGGGTCCAGCTCACGTTTCTCCATGGTGCATTGGCCGACTTTTAAGAGAGCAAAAGCCAGGCTAGGACAGGAACTGGAGCGACATTCCGTTTGTCTATTCTAACTGGTCAAAGTAAGTCCCAAGGTCAGGTCAGGTGCAAGGTGAGGGGAAAGAGGTTCCCCTCTTGAAGAGAGGGGCCGCAAGCTGTAGCCCATCCTCCGTGCACCACGGGTGCCGGGCCATGTTGGTGTGCAAGGACTCAGAATGAATATTCTGCGGGAGGAAGGGGAATCTTGAGAGAGAGTTCAACTTGTGCTCAGTCAAAATGAACTCCAAAAACAGGCATAGCTATCTTTATCACTGGACTAAAGGTGAAATGGATTATTCATGTGGCAGTAAGGACAAGAAGCATGGCATACTGAGAAAACAAGGCAACCTAGTTCTAGATTCTATAGTATTTATTATATCAAAGATTATGAACAAAAGCTGGAAGTTGGGTCAGGTTGTAACAGTGACAACGATGTCCTCCCTTTTTTGTTTTTAATTTATCTGTATTAGGCTGTCGAGACTAATTTGTGTTCTTCAACATACCCATGACAGTACATTGACATTTCTGAAAACGGAAGCAGTGTCATGAGTGTGCAGCTGTATTACATCAGTTAGAATCAGCCCTTATTGCCTTCATATCATTATAACAGTTGGAGTTTATAGAGCTTTAAAGCTATTTCCCAAAATGGTTTCCAGGAATTAGCTGTTTACAAGAGGGACAGAATGTCTAGCTTTTCACTTGAATTTGAACTCGTTGAAATGCTAGAAGTAGGTAGTTTTTGCTCTAAGGCACATTTTCCCTAAAAGTATTTAGCAGAACTCTAGTTCCACAGGATGTTAATGGGTATTACATGTAAAGGGATCTATAGGTTGTATCAATTTGGGGAATTCTGAGTTGCAATGAAGCAGGTTTCTTTACTGGTGAACTTCTTAAAACCTTTAAAATGCTAAGGTATAATTGTGATCCAAAAATACAGTGTTTCCTAGACTTATTTGACTGCAGAAATAGAGGCACCCCTTAAACAAATAGTGCTCCCCTAGGATATTCTTGCTTGAAATTGCTCTAAGGGAAATGAAAGGAGGAAGAGGAACCTTGAGATAGAATTAATCAAAATTAACTCCAGAAACAGGCATAGCAGAACCTAAGCACTTAAAAAATCGGTTTCCTTGAAGCAGACCCCAGAATCCAATGTGCTGCGCTGATTGTGCTTGTGCTGAAAGCCTATGGTTAAAAAAAAAAAAAAAAAAAAATCAGAGCCTACGGTGTCTTGAAGAGATGACTGAAACACTTTATACAAAGATCATTTAGCAAAAGTTATTTTAAATCCATGAAATTTAATCATCAAAGACTGATTAGTTGGAAAGATTAATTTAGAAAGGAAAAACAAGAATAATTTCTTGCCTTTCCCCACCCTTCTTGTCTTATAAACTAAACTTAGGAATTAGAATTTGGATCGCCAGCCACACGTTAAAGTCGTTGTGGTTGGCAATTTCTAAGGTGGTTTCAATGAACCCACCTCCCGGTGTTCAAATCCTGAGTGATCCTCCCCCCCCAGGGGCGGAATGGACCTTGAACGAGTAGAATATGGCGAAAGTGATGGCATGTCCCTCCTGCATGCTACAAAAAAAGACACCGGCTTCGTGTTGCCTGCCCTCTCCTCGCTCACCGGCGCACTCGCTGCCTTGGGACGGCCGCGCTCTGCAGAGGTGCACAGCAAGGGACTGAAGGACGCCCCAGGCCAGCAGCCTGCGAGGAACTGAATCCTGCCAGCAGCCATGGGACACAGCTTGGAGGGCCATCGTCCCCAGCCAAGCCTTGAGCTGATGGCAGCCCTGGCTGCTTGAAACTGTGAGATAAAAAAAATGTCTGTTGTAGTAAGCCCTGAAATTAGAGGGTACTTTGGTAGGCAGCGATGGATAGCTAATGCAGTATCAAGAGGCATTTGCTACGTTACCTATGTCAAACCTTGCAGACAGCCTAAGAAAAAGACGGAATCTCTGTGGCTAATTGTACTTTAGAATGACAGTGTAAAATGCTGGTTTAATTGGGAAGAAACATAGGGGACCTTGAAGATGAAATTTAATGAAAAACGTCTTTGAATTTCCAGTGCCACTTCCAGAGGAGATACCAGAAATGCAAGGGGTAGATATTGGCGATTCCATGGCTGCTGTAAGAGCCGGAGGCGATGTTGCTCATGTGGCTCCTTCTTTACCCAAAGCTAGCCTCAAACAGAGCCCCTTTTGTTCGAAGATGGTGCCTGCTACGCGGGGAGGGTGCTCGGTCTGCCAAGAGCATGGGAATGAGACTCAGGCGGCTCCTCTTCTTGGTGAGGTCTGCTTTGGATTATTCCTTTTAGGTGCCCCCTCTGCCTGCCTTCATTCCACAAATGTGTGCTGAACACTGCCACGGGCCAGGCACTGTCCAAGGCACTGAAGCCTCCATGAGTCATCCTTGCCTTCTTGGAACTGACATTCTCATGGGGACAGATAGGCAACAAGCAAAATAAACAACGGTTTAAATAAAATGGAGTATACTAATAAAAAAACCATCAAGAAAGGAAGGGAGACAGGGAGACAGGGAGGCCGTGGCAAGTTCTAGCTTCCTTGCCAGCTGCTCAGGTCTGGGCTGAGCCCAGCAGTGTCCACGGCTGGTTCTGTTGGCCCATCATGGTGTCGCCACCTCCACCCAACAAGGGCAAGCTTCGATGGCTTCCTCTTGTGACTCTGTAGGCTCCATTCTTGTTCTTTCCTTTGTCCCTGACTAGAGACCACCTTTTTTGTGAAATCTTGGACAATTCTAGCCTCCACTGACCCCTCTATCTTCCAGGGAACTGAGGGACCCCCTCCCCAAAACAAAACCAACCCTTCCTTTTTTTAATTTTCAGGTTAATGGTTGATTAATTTTTATTTCAGATGTGTTTGTTTTGCTACCACCACTCTCTCACCCCATTAGAATGTAATTCTTTGAATTTGGTTTGCTTTTACATATTTATGAAATTTACAAGAACACTCTTGATGATAGGCTGATAGGAAGAAGTATCAAAGAAGAAAGGTCTGATCCCTGTCTTTTGAGAACTTAAAATATACTGGAGGAAGTAAAATGCCCTCCTTGAGGTGAGAGGACAGTGTAAAGAGCCTATATATAATCAAGTGCTTGATGGTATGTAGCAGGCAGCTTTCTTCCACAGTGAGGAGTGGTCTTACATCATGATTCAGCATGTGTGTGTACACGCATATGTGTGTGCTTAACCTAAGTTTTACAAAAGAATGCTTTCCAAAGGCAGGGCTTTCTGGTATTTTTCATTCTATTTCAAAAAATGCTGAGCGAAACCCTCTTGATTTCACAGCCCACCTACGGAACCTGACCCCCAGTGTGGAAAACATGGGCATATTCAGGTGGTGAGCATAGGAGGGGTAAACTAAGAGGATGTGGAGCAGGATAGGTCTGGGGAAGTCAGGCTTGGGACAGATTATAATTGAGCTGGCCCTTGAAAGAAGTTTAGATCACTTAGGGTCCTGGACAGTGTTGATTCTGAGTTGGGACAACAGAATGTACAAACAGTTGGGATAAGCAGAAAGTATAGGGAACACTGAGAAAATAATTCTGACTCTTTTTTTATAGACTGGTTTTACAGATTATGGAAATAGTGTAAAATCAAACTAGAGGCATGCAAAAAGATTTTGAGGGGAAGTATTTGAGAAAAGTATTAATATTGATAGTCGGGGGAAGTCTAATGCAAAAGTAAAACTATGTTAAAGAATCCATGTTATTGGGAGGGTATGTGGCTCAAGCAGTTGAGTGACTGCTTCCCACATGGGAGGTCCCGGGTTCAGTCCCCAGTGCCTCCTGAAAAAAACAAACAACAAGCAAAACAAACGAAAAACCCAAAAAACCCAATTCAGGGGAACTGATGTGGCTCAGTGGTTGAGCGCTGGCTTCTCACATACGAGGTCCCGGGTTCTATCCCTAGTATCTCAAAAAAAAAAAATCCATGTTATTATTTGCATTGATATGTCTTTTTTGTTAAAGTTTATTATAATCCCAATTGTCATCATTTCTCAAAGTAAACCTGTGAGCATAGGACAGGCTACTTTCAGAATAAACTGACACAGATGATACGTATTTTTCAAGGTATACCTGCTGCAAGTAACTTTTCAGCAGACTGGGCGTTAGCACCTCTCCTTTTCTGTTCCAGATGGAGACACATTCTGTGCATTACGGTGCCATTTCTGGAATTCCTCTGGGTCCCTATGACCTTTGGATCGGGTTATTTTGATGCTCGGTTCCTTGGTCCCTGTTTCAGGTGTACTTAACGCCATCTATGGCGTGTATTGTATACCGAGCCCAGCCCAAATGACTTCGTTGGTCCCAAGAGCTCAGGAGGCAGGCAGAAAAAGTCAAACAAACCCGGGCATTGGAACAATGGCCATTTGTTCCACCCTAGCCCTGCAGATTAGTTGATCCCTTTTCTCAAGGGAGTAAATGGTTGACCCTTGATGGCCTTGATTTGTTGCTGGGAGTTTATTTTTGCCGAGAAATGGGGGATGGGGCAGGTGGTGGCATTCCTGGGAAGGACACCTTGGCTAAAGGTATAATTTTTTTTTGAAGTTTATTCAGAGCACATGAGTTGATCAGGGAAACTGAAGTATGAGAAGCCAAGAGTAGATGGACAGAGGACAGCAGCTGCCATGGGTTCCTACAGCTCATCTTTCCTCCTGCAAGGCTGGAAGGGGAGGACTTGGTCTTCTCACCCACCACCTTATGTCCCTTTGGTAGGTTTTCCCCCTTGATTGTGAATCTTCTGAAATGGGGGGGGGGGGGGGG
>JAQZBX010041620.1:0-22275 GCA_029593785.1 Cabassous unicinctus | reverse complement strand
CCCTCTCTCTTTCCTTCCTTCCTTCCTGTGTGTGTGTGTGTGTGTGTGTGTGTGTAGTTTAGCCTCTCTTGTCCATGCATTTTTTTTGGTAGCAATTAGCAAAGAAGGGAATCTGAGAAATTTCCCCTTTCAGTGATACTCACCCTTTGCTTTTCAGTTCAGAAAAATGAGCAGATTCTTTTTTGATCTTGAATTTACCACTTTTTCCCCCACTTTTTTCATTTAGGTGGTACATGGAAAGTTTAGCTCTAGATTCTGTTCTTATCTAGGCCGCAGATTCATGATATGGTATTAGGTAAGTTTCTGAACCTCTCTGAGCCTCTGGAAAACCTTCCTATGGAAGGTGAAGGATGAGGACGAATTAGCCAAGGGGACAGACTTTGAACAGGTAGGCAGAGGAATGGGCGTGAGCAAAAGCATCATGCCTAGAGACATGGCAGGTATCTGGAAACAAAGGGAAAAAGAGACAAGAATTATAGTGCTGGCTGCCATCTGTCTGTGGCCCTGTCCAATTGATTTACATCCATTCAAGGGAAAGACCTAGATGAAGACTGACTGGATTGATTTTTTTCCTTAAAGAAAATATTCTCTTGATACTTGTGTTGTGGTGCCTGGAAAATAAACCACACCAATATCATTTTGCAGATAATTTAGAAAAAACTTTGAAACAAGTACCCCTTTACTTTAAATATCTAGGTGACCAAATTTGGGTCAAATGTTTAGTCTCAATTAGCTTCAATCTCTGGTTGATTTTGCAAGCTCATTCACTATTTTTTCCCTATAGAGTGTTAAAATTCGTAAACTTTAACCAATTGTTGTATTATATGTGGTATTACAATCATGCTATATTTTTTAATATTCAGTTTATATGCGCTTGTAGCCGTTGGGCAGTTTGATGTAATTATGAATTCCAAAAAATAGATATTGGATTACGCTTGTCAACTGGTCTGTTAATCTGGGCATGATTAAGTTATGATTAGGGCATTGACTGGGCCACGTCAGTAGGGCGTTGAGCCCCACCCCTTGGTGGGTGGGGGAATCAAATATAAAAGGGGCAAGGCAAAGGATAGAGGGAGCAGTTTTGATGTTGGAGTTTTGATGTTGGAGAGAAGGCCCCGGGATAGAGACAAGCCATTCGCCTGAGAGTTCACAGCTGGCCTTGTGGAGAGAAGCAAAGCCTAGAGAGCCTCATAGTCTACAGCTGAACTTGTGGAGGAAACAGAGGCGCTAAGCCCGGAGAGAAACGCAGCCCTGGGAAGAGAGGAACCCAAGAAGCCTGAACCCTGGCAAATGTCAGCAGCTGTCTTGCTCCAACATGTGGCAGTGGACTTTGGTGAGGAAGAAACTTATGCTTTATGGCCTGGTAACTGTGGACTTCTACCCCAAATAAATACCCTTTATAAAGACCAACCAATCTCTGGTATTTTGCATTAGCACCCCTTTGGCTGACTAATACAGCACTGTAGAGACAGGAATCCCGCTCATGTGTTTGAGAGACATACGCTTAAAGGACCAAATGAAAGTTTTTAAAGTTTCCGTGATAACTCTATATACTGGTCAAATTTTCCTGGGAAAATGTGCGTATAAAAATGTTTTATAGGGTCAAGCTCCAAATTAAAAATGTATATTTAGGAATAGATTAATGCTTCTCAAGAAATCAAATTCTTTGGAGGGGAGGTAAAAGGCAAAGCAAAAAGAGAAGCGCAGAAATGGCTGAAAGTCAAGAAAAATCACCTTTTTCAGGGAGTGGTTTTACCAGGGTAGGAAGGTGTTTAGCATGAGGCAGATGGTCTTCCCAGTTCTCCTGTGAAGGGGCCACAGATCCTTTCACACCACACACTTTTTTTTTTTTAAGAATTGCCAAATTTAAACCTGTGTCTTTATGTAAAATGCCTCTCTTAATTTTTTTTCTCCAATTGAAACTCTAGATGACCAACCTTACTTCCTTGTCTCTGTCACTTCAAACGTTTTAGTCATGGTAGGGGGCAAAATTTCCATTACATTAATGAGATTTCCACAAGCAGATTAAAGAGGAAACATGCCCTTCAGTCCTCTGTTACTTAACAGCATTGCATTGGGAAGAAATCTCCATATATCTACAAAAACAATAGCCACAGGGCAAAATTCCAGTGAGACAGGGGGTAGTTTAATCACTGCTGTAACTTGATCTTTTATTTTTTTTCTCTCTCCCTCTTTCCTTCATCTGAAGCCTTATTGAATTATTTCAGGAGAAACCTATCATAAAACATAAGATTATTTGCTCTCCTTATCCAATGGAACATAACACTGAAAGTTAATTACCATTTAAATGCCAAAGCCCTTACCCCCAAATTATGGCAAAATTGTCATTGCAGGCAAAAATGAATTTTGGAATTCCTTTAGTTAATAGCGAATAGGAACTGACTAAGGTAACTCTTGAGTTATGTCGTTACTGTCTCAAAATCTCAACCTACAATTGAAAGGGAACACTCTTGGGTGGCCCCTAAAGGCATTTGTGAGGTTTATCAGATTGTTAAGAGTAGAACCATCACAGGAAATTGTCTCATTTTCCAGTGGCTACTGCTTCTCAAAGCACAAATCTAACATAGGCAGCAGATTGTAAGTACATTGAGGCTTGGGACCAAATCAGTTCTAGACATGGTATTTCCAGTAACACATGGAATGGAGCATTCATTCCTCCAACAGATGTTTAATTGAGCTCCTACTATATGCCGAACACTGTTCTAGGCACTCGAACGGATCCCATGAAAATCCCTGCCTGTGTTGAATTTAAATTCTAGTGGGGTAGACAAGACAGTAGATAACATACAATCTCTCTTTAGTAAACTACATAGTTTGTTAGAAGTGATCAGATTCCTAGGGGGAAAAATTGGGCTAGGTAGGGGGTTTGGTGAGTTCAGGGCTGGGGTGACCTGGGTAGGTTCCATGAAGGAGGAGACATTTGAACAAAGATTTGAAGGACGTTAAGTTAATCTTTGCTCAAGTGACCCCATCCCAGCTATAACCCAGCTGTCTCCATGCTCTGTAGCTCTAAGTTTCCTGGCCTCTGGAGAGGCATTTTCCTTTAATACACTTTGGAGGTGCTGACTCTGCCCCTCCCCATATTCTGAGGGGAGTGAGGTATCCCCATCTCCCCCCAGGAGAGTCAGGACTAAGTGCCTTGCGACACTTCTCATTCCAGTTTCCATTCTTGCTGAGCATCCATCATCTCACTTCCAGTGGGTGCTCGTTTTCTCTACTCTTTTGCCCTAACTGTGAAATTCTGGGAAGGGCAAAAAATGCTCCAGCCCTTCAAACCTTGGCAGCGCAAGGCTGGTACACATACCTGGATTTTACAGACAGCCGGGAGGAAACAAAGTGAGTTCCAAAACAGGAAACAGCTTAAAACTTGAGTACTATTGGTATCTGTCTACAGTTCTTCCTCAGCCCCACCCAGCATGAGAATGACAAATGAGCCAGTTTCCTTTCTTAAGCTCACACTCTCCACCATGTTGCTAGACATTTTCTCTTTCCTATCCGAGTCCCCCAAATTTACTGGAACTAGGAAACAACCCTTGGCAGAAGACTTAACTCTTCATTGTCTTAACCTCTTCTCTTGACGTTCTGCCTGAGGGTCCTCCAAATACACCAAACAAAATGATGTGCCCCAGTTTTCCCCTTCACACCTTGCCCATTTATATACCCCCCAGATGGCCCCCTCGTCTTTCTGCTTGTTGTCTGCTCATTGTCTCTGCTTGTTGTGTCTGCTTGTTGTGTCTCCTCATCTTCTTTAGGAGGCACTGGGAACCGAACCTGGGACCTCCCATGTGGGAAGCAGGTGCCCAACTGCTTGAGCCACATCTGCTCCCAGCTCGTTGTGTCTGCTCATTGCGTCAGCTCATAGCATCTGCTTGCCTTCTTTAGGAGGCACTGGTAACCGAACCCGGGACCTCCCACGTAGGAGGCGGGCACCCAACTCCTTCAGCCACATTTGCTCTCCATTTATTTTTTCTGTCTCCTTTGTTCTCTTATTCAAATTGGACTTCATGGCTTCATGAATATTCTGTGGAGATGCTTTTGGGGTTACCAAAGATAATGTAGATTAGGGGGCTGCTCTCTCTTCAGCTCCAGTCTTTAATTCTTAAACCTCTGCCCAGCCTTGTCTTCTCTACTGGATCTCTCTACAGAGATGTCCTGTAGGTTTCTCTGGAAGGTCTTGTCTCAATCAGAAACATAATTTTCTCCTCAAAATCCATTTTAACTCCAGTGATCTTATCGGCTCAGAAACTCTCTGGTTAGAAACTTCGGCATCACCTATTACTCCTCTCTCTAATTCATCATCCACAAATGACTCCAAAATGTCTTTCCATCGTCATGGCTCTTGCCTTCGTTCAGGTCCACGGCTCTCTCTTGGATTGACTACAGCCCCTAAATGGGCTCACTGCCAGTCTTGTTCCTTCTTGCCTCTACTAGAGTTCTCTTTGGTCAACACGAATCTCATCACTGTCCTGCTGACAACTTCCCTTTGGTTTCCTGGAGTCTGGCTACCTTAGGGCATTCAACATCCTTCACAGTTTGCCCTGACTATCCTTTTTAGCACCCCTCCTTCTATATCACTGCTTTTTCCCATGGCACCCTCCCTCACCCATCCTGGCACACACACCCTCCCACACCCTACAATCCAGCGACATTCAACTTGGCAACATTCTCCAACTTGTCATGCCCTTCCTTGACCCTGGGCCTTTGTAGCCCTCCCTCTGTGTGCCAGATTCCCTCTCTACCCCTCTGTATTCAGCTAGGTTACCCTGGCTGTAAAGCCTTCCCCAGTGGTCACTCTTTTATTAATACCTCTCCCATCTTATTTTAACTATTCTTTTCCCACTCACCCCATTTCAACTATCATCTTCTTAGTGTTAAAGGAAATCCTTTTCATATAATTTAAGAGCTCACAGCTTTATTGGACAATGCATGAATCGGACAGCATCCCATTCAGAAAGTAGAAGGTAGCTCCACAGAGGGCGTGGAAAGGGGGAGCTTTTATAGAGCAAATGTGCAAGCAAGTGAGGGAATATTCTGTTTGGCTGACGTTAAATTTCCATTTTACCTAGGAAGTGCTTACAAAGTGGGGAGCAGATACACATTGATTAGCATGGTATGCCTGTCCATTCTGATAAGCTATTGATAGGAAACAAAACCTGGTTGTTGCTTATGTGCAACCCTGTAGGGTGTATTCCATTTTCTCAGAAAGTTCCTGCAGGTCAATTGTTTTTAATCTCTGGAAAATCCCTTCTCAGAAAGGGGTCCCTCCCTGCAGCACCCAATGCAGGTGGCCACTTTCTTTTACTTAACACTAGGCAGAGTGCCTTTGTTGTACTCACCTGTTTTGCCCACAATATACAAATGAATAAATCTCTAGATCTTAATACCTGGCCCTAAGCTCTTTCTATAAACTCTGTACCTTCTACTAACATTATAAAGAAAATTACAATCTAGATAGGGAATCTGTTAGTATATGCCCATATCATATCAGAAATATAACTTTTTCCTCTTCTTTTCTTAAAAACGTTTTACTTTAGTAACATGTTCACAACTCAGAATTTCCCATTTTAACCACTTTCAAGTGCACAATTCAGCTGTATTAATTACATTCACAATATTTTCCTTTCTTATACTTAGATGGACCAGGTAAAAGTGGTAAGATGTTTAGGTGGTACAAACTAAGTTAGGACAGCCATAATAAAGTACCACAAACTGGGTGACTTAAAACAATTCTAGAGGCTACAAATCCAAAACCAGGGTATCTGCAGAGCCACGCTTCCTCTGAAATCTAGGGGAGAATCTGTTCCACATCTCCTGGTTTCTGGAAGTTGCTGGCAATCCTTGGGCTTCATTCTCTGCCTCGGTTGTCACATGGCATTATCCCTTGTGTTTCTTACGAGGATGCCACTCGTATTGGCTTAGGACTCGAGCATGTGTTCTTGGGGTTACAACTTAGTCCATAACAGAAGTGACACTGCACACCAGGGTGGCAGGCAAGGAAGCTGAGCTGATTGAAAAATGATAGATAATTCTTCTAAATGTTGGAAAACTTGCTAGAGGGAAAATGTCTGAGGGCTTCCTTCCCGTCTTGGTTTGGTGAAACAAACCTGAAAAACCCTGGGCAGTAGAGGTACTGGTTTTCAATGATGTGGGGTTGTGTTCTGGGGAAGGAAGAGCGTCCTGTGTTCTGAGTACCCTACGCTTGAATTGCAGAGGGAGGTGACCATGGTGGGAATGCAGATTTTTAAACAGTATTGCTTTCTGCATTCCTGTAGCCAATCTTGGATAAGATCCAGAGGGCATGTCTTATTCAGTTTTGCCTCTTCAGCGTTCAGCAGGGTAACCGTCATATCGTAAATAAGCATTGAGTTAATAGTGAATGAATGAGTTGGCTCAGCGGGAACTGTGGGCAGATTTCCAAATGGATAATTTTGCCTGCTTGCCTACCTCCTTCTTTTCTTCTAATAGTTCTTGAGATTTGCCTGTGCTTCTGTCATCAGCAATCTCCACCCGCTTCTATACACACACACAAACACACACACGAGCCCCTGATCTCTTTCTGACTGCTGAAGGAAGGTTCTCCCAGCACGTTTCAAGCAGGAACCTTCCCTCAGCTTCCAGGGGAGTCTTAGCTGGGCATGTGGTTTGGATTGAGGCTGGTGCCCAGAGCCACGTTCTATACCAAATATTAAAAATAGCTTATCATTTGAGTGCCAGGTACATTTAGTTTTGCCTGTTATTATTTTAACAACTATTTTAGTCATGAAGATTGCAGTATAAAAAAAATTATAAAACAGTATGCAAGTTTGGGGACTGATTGTTGTAATGTTCAGAATCAGACTTCAGTATTGGGAGGGATTATGGTTCTTTTTCTAAGGGCAGTAAAGGCAGAAACCACCTGTTAAGAGTTGGGTCTCATTTTTAATTCAAATTAATTTTATTCTTAAATTTTTAATTTTCTCATAATCCCACTGCATATTCAGGTCCTTTCCAAAGAGCAACAGTCTACACCCAGACAGCTTGTGGTTTGTGGAGATCATAAAATTAACTTGTGACTAAAGGCTAGTATTTTGTATGCTTCTAGATAATGGAACTCATAAAACCTTACATTTCAAATGGGAAAAAGTTTGTATCTGCCTTCATATTCAGGAAGACTTAGAAAAATGAGTTGTCCTTGCCCTTCTCAGGGCTTATCATTGTGTGTGTGTGTGTGTGTGTGTGTGTGTATGTGTGAGAGAGAGAGAGAGAGAGAGAGCGAGAGAGAACATGAAGCACCTTAAAATTAAAAGTGCAAGGTGTGCTATTAAATTATACCTAGCCAAACTTTCTTTCAGAGTTTATATCCCAAGAAGGACTTACTTTCAAAATAGGTTGAAGAGTGTAACTGCTATGTAGATATTCATTTGCACTGTTATTATATACTATACAGAGAAACTACCTATTAGCTGTCCTTCCTCTTTGTGGCAGCAATCCAAACCCAAGTGGTGGAAGGCTTTCAGTGCTCTGAGATGCAATTCAGCTTTTGAGATGTTTATTTTGAAGATTTATGCAATTGCTCTGGGTGGCAATTCTTTCCATTCCAGGCATCACACTATTCCAGATATTCCAGTATTCCAATGGAGACACTCTGGAATTTATGGCAGTGATCCATATGTGTGAGTGACTAATTTGGTCCTAGGACAGGTTGCAGATCATCGCCACCTTTCCTCCACCTGCCCTTGCATTCTCCCCAGTCTAGGAACAGGAAAGAGGGCCTTGAGATGTATCTCCTTTTTCAAAGGCTAGAGATGAGCTCAGAAACCCTAGAGCTTCCCATATTTACTTATTGCAAAGGAATTTTAAAAATTGGCTTTCCAAATTATTTCTTTTCATGATTATACAATTAAAAATTATCTTGCCTGTCTAGATTTAGTATTGTTTTTCTTCTTATTTCTAGAATAGGTACTCCTTAATCCTTTCTTGCTTACCTCTTTCTTTTTGGTAATTCGATCCCCAAATAATTTGCTTAAGAAGAGTTTGTGTTTTTAATTATCATTTGGCTCCAAGAAAGGTTGGTATTTAAAAGGATAAAACAAGAAAATTAAATGTGCCTGGTAACTTGCTGAAAAATGGTTTGAGGGTGTGATTTAACCACTTTTCATCTCTATTTAAAACCTCGGTGCTATTTAAATACTGGCCTTTCCAGAAATGAAGCTCTAAGAAGTTCTTTAACAAAAGTCACCTTATAAACATTAAGCTGTATGAGAACCCTTTTAAAAAGAGTATAGTTATATATGTATTTTAATAAAATATTTTAGAGTTTAGAAAACAAAATTGTAGGAAGAGAATATTTGCAGTTCCTGTAAGGAATTAAAAGCCCTCAGCCGTGTTTAAGTATAAGAATTTCATTTTGCCAAGTAACATAAATAACATTAACTGATATTATTAACAGTTATTTTTTGCTTAAATTTTTTTTTTTGGTCAAAATCTGTAATTCCCTCAGGGTTTAAGCCACCTTAATATTAAGTCATTGGGGAGCGATTGTAACTCAGTGGTTGAGCGGTTGAGCTCCTACTTCCCATGTCTGAGGCCCCAGGTTCATTCCCCAGTACCTCCTTTAATACATATATATATGAAGCCATTATACTATTATTCAGTATATGTGAGTTTGAACTGGTACCCATGTATTTCTTAGAGAGGGATAATGGCTAAATTATATCATGGTATACATTTATACCTGGTTACTTTATAATTCAAGGTAACAGCAACACTAAAAATAGATTCTGAATTAACTGTGCTTGAATTTTGCACTAGTCTTTCATGACTTTTAGACTATTTCATGGATTAGAGGGTATCCATCTTTCCAAATCTTACACTGTTTTGCATTAATTGACTTTGAACTAATTTGTATATGATGTTTTAGTTACTTTTTGTTTATAACTCTGCACAAAATTCAGATTTCTCCATCCTTCCACTCAACTTTACAACCTGAAAGTTAAAAAAAAAAAAAAAGAAAAGAAATGCAGAGAAGCTGCTATTTATGTGAGGTCTCAGCTCATTAACTTAAAAGTCCAATATGAAATCTACAACAGAGCATTGTGTAGTAAAAAATATGTTCCTCTTTTACTTAAAACCCGTCTGTGAGTAGTGTGTGTGTGTGTGTGTGATGTTTTAATAGAAGTCGTGATGAAAGTACAGCCTTGTGCATCTATGGAGAGTCATTGCTAGACCCCATTCCTCGTCAGTTTGAAGTAGAAATTTAGTCCAGAGGTTGGGAAAGCCAGATCCCATCTGGCTGTTCCCTCACTTGTTTTTCCTGTTTTTCCCCACAATCTAATCTGTTATCATAGTCCATGGCCAAGTCCACATTTGTTATTTTTTTTTCCCACTTTGGATTTTTTTTTCTTTTTGGTGGCAATTTTATTGAGATATAATTCACAAACCCTGCAATTCACCAATTTAAAGTGTGCAATCCCATGGTTTTTAGTATATTCAGAGAGGTATGCAACTATGACCATAACCAAATTTAGAACATCTACATCACCCCCAAAATAAACCCCATACCCTTTAGCCACCCCCCCCACCCCCCCCACCCCCAGTTTCTACATTCTTCCCCTACCCTGCCAGCTCTAGGCAACCACTAAGCTACTTTCTGTGTCTGTAGATTTGCCTGTTCTGGATACTTGATGTCAGTGGAATCATACAGTATTTGTCCTTTTCTGCCTGGCTTCTTTCACGCCACATAAAGTTTTCGAGGTTCATCCATGTTGTAGCACGTATCAGTATTTCACTCCCTTTTAAACACTCTGTTTTTAAATGTGAATAAAACAGACTTACCTTGGTGGTGCTTAGAGGGGAGGGTGAGCAATATTTTAAGGTAGTTCTCTAAATCCAACATTGTGAAACTCTTTATCCAGATAAGACATTTACCCTCTTAAAGAATTTTGTCCTTCTTTACATGTGAAAGAAAATAATTTAGGTAACATATTAGTGCCTATAAACAGGATTTAAATAACTGTCAGATGGTCAGTTTTATTTATTTTTATTGCATTTATTTATTTATTTATTTATTTATTTTTAGCCAAGAAGCATATTTTTGCATTTTATTTTTTTTATTTTAAAATTTTTTTAAATTTTTTTTAATTTTTAAAGAAGCTTTAGAATACAAAGATGTTACATCAAAAATATAGGGGGAAGCGGATGTGGCTCAAGCGATTGGGCTCCTGTCTACCATATAGGAGGTCCAGGGTTCGATTCCCGGGGCCTCCTGGTGAAGGCAAGCTGGCCTGCACAGTGAGCTGGCCTGAGCGGAGTGCTGGCCCGTGCAGAGTGCTGGCCCACGCGGAAGAGCTGGTGCAGCAAGGTGACACAACAAAAAGAGACACAGAGTAGAGACTATAAGAGACGCAGCAGACCAGGGAGCTGAGGTGGCGCAAGAGATTGAGCGCCTCTCTCCCACTCCAGAAGGTCCCAGGATCGGTTCCCGGTGCTGCCTAAAGAGAAGACAAGCAGACACACAGGAACACACAGCGAATGGACACAGAGAGCAGACAGCGAGTGCAAAACAGTGGGGGTGGGGGTGGGAGTGATAAATAAATCAATCTTTTAAAAAAGAAAAATATAGGGGATTCTTATATACCACACACACCCCCTCCCACACTTTCCGACATTGACAACATCCTTCATTAGTGTGGTACATTTGTCACAATTGAAAAACACATATTGCAGCATTGCTACTAACCATGGACTACAGTTTACATTATAGTTTATATTCTGGCCTGCACAATTTTGTAGGTTATGACAAAATATACAATGGCCCGTATCATCACTGCAACGTCATGCAGGACAACTCCAATATCCCAAAAATGCCCCATTTTATTTATTTATTTATTTATTTATTTATAGTCAAGAAGCATACTTTTGCTTCCTAACTCACCCTAATTCTTAGTATTCACAAATAAGAAATAGGAAAATATTTTATTTTTATAAAGAGAACGCTGTTCTGTACCCAAAGTCTTGAGTCCTTTTGATGATTTTCTGTATAATTTTATAGCTATATCAGAAAGCTGGAAGACACTTTTAAGTATTTTTTATTAACCAGCATGAATTAAAAATGGTCACTTGTGAAGGTTTTAGGAAGATCCTTTGGAACAGAGCAAGTTGTTGAAGCTTTTTAAATATTCCATTAGGGAGATGGATGGATAGATGCCCCCAAAACAATTTATTTTATTTATCTAAGATTAAAGTACATTTTGAAGTATAAGGCGCCTTTCAGCCCTTATAGTCTGCGATTTATGCTTTTTTTCTCTTTTTTTTCCTAGAGAAACCTGTAGGAATCCAATTTCAAGGTGTCCCTAATACAATGCAGGACATGGTGGTTGTAAAACTTTCCCAAAATGTTACCTATATCAAATAATATTCAAAACAGGAAGCTACATGCCTTATTTCAGGTGGAAAGTCTTGAGGGATTCTTAATAAGAGAGTTTTCTTTTAGGCAAAGACTTTTCATCTCTCTCCCAAGTCAGTTTTAATATAATTTTAATTTTAAAAGATTCTAGATCATTTTTTTCCTTTTTTCTCCCATTCAGAAATATCTCCAGAGAACAAAGTAAAGTGATAGTTATAGATTTATGCTATAAAGTCAGGAGGCTAATTGAAAACTGAGCTTTCCTAAAATTATTTACTTGTTTATAGCTCATCTGATGCCAAAATACACTTCCTCAGCAAAATCCTTAAAATTTCCAAATTATTGAATTCTGTTGAACAGATTAGCTTAATTCAAGCCTCATTTATAAGTTAACCTTGATAGCAATGTGAAAAGATTTATAAAAGATCAAAGAGGTTTCCAGTTTGATATTCCTTCATTTTCCTAATATCATAGCATCAAAGGGTGCCAAGTTAGTGAGTCAAAGTACTTTGAAACATGGCAAAGAGACAGATGGGAAATACAGGGTAGAGCCAACTGTCTCTAGCCCTCATCCCATTACTAGTCAATGAACCAAGTGAACACCGAGCATCAAAATGCAGTACTGCTTTCCTGGATGTGCATATATGAAATACGCTGCTTTCCAAACCGTCGTTTTCTTTTCTATTAAGGTGGTGGTAAATATGTGTGCAGGTAGGTGTTTGTGTACCAGAGAGAGAGGTCATAGATACTTGAGTGCTATTGTATTACAAACCATACTTTTTGCTTTAACATGTACCTTGTGCTGTGAAAAATTTGGCAACACACTTTGTAGAAACCTTTTAAATTGGTGAAAAAGTCCCATGTTATTTGAGAAACGGTAGATAGTAACAAAAAGGCTGGTGTGTAACCTATATGCACAGGGGAACCTATGGAAATTATGGCAAGCGTCGAGTCTGAAGTTTTACGTTTCCTGCCGTTGCTGCTTTGAGGTGTGTGTAATATTTTCATAACAGTAGTGGACAGAATTTACTTACTTGATGTTAAGGAGCTGGCTAATTTAAAGAGACTTTTGAAACAGCAAGGTGTCTGCCCATTGATTAATGTGTTCTGCAAGGCAGAGTTTTAATGGGAATACGCAGATTTGCTGTGCGCTCACATTTGAGTGATGCTTTAGCCTCTCGCCTGAGAAAATCACTAGAATGGAGGGGACTTATCTAGAGCACTCGCATGGTTTCTGGAGATGGGAATTGGTGGAGAATCTGGCTGAAGGAGAGAGAGACAGAAAGCAAGCAGGAGTGCCCTGCCAAGGCTTCTGAAGGCTTGAATAGCAGCTTTGGAGATCTGTGAATACTCTGGGTCAGCTGACGCATGCGTGTGTTTCATCTGGAGGGTTAGGAGTACGTGGAGGAAAAACTGTCTGCTCTGAACTCATGGTGCAATAACGAAACAAGAAGAAAAGACTCGATTAGCTCCGTGAAGCCCATTGTGGGCTGCTATTTTGCTGCCAGTGAAAAGAAAGCTTCCCTTTCGCCGTTTTCCTTCAGGTCTTTCTTACTGCAGCACTCAAAGCCTCCTTGGCTGCCATTAAGTGCTGGGCTTTCAAGAGAGAATCCCTTTACAAAAATAAGCACCTTCTCCTTCCTTGAATGCCAAGACAAGTAGGCTGATTCCTCCCCCCTTTCTCTGGCCTCCCAGAACCCCACGGGGAGTGGGGAATACTGGGTCTTGGCTCATTTTGCTGCAGACAGTATCACAATTGTGAAATATCAGCTTTGCCATGGGCTCCTGAGCTGTTTCATTTCTTTCAATTTCCCAAGGCAAAAACTTACCATCCTGAAGGACTCATGGGGAAGCTCAGTGGTGGGACTCAGCCTTTCTAGGGGAATTGCCCAGCCTCAGCAGCTTTGTCCTGCTAATCCAGACAAAGTTCCGGGTGGCTACTCTGAGAGTTGGCATCCAACGTTGTAATTTATACCATCTATCTCTCTGGCAAAGTGCATGTCTTTGTGTTAGGTGGGTTTGGAATTTAACCATGCATTATTTTCCATCCAATTAAATTATTTATATATTTGATTAACATTTCACTCCTCAGAAAGTCGAGTTTTCACTGAAACCACACATGCCAATGGAACTTCAGGCCGTCTTAGTGTGGGGATCATCCCCCTTGAATGTTAAGAATTCATTGTGCATTGCTCTTCTTAGCTACTTTGGATTTGGGTAAGAAAAGAATGTATGCTCTCTCGACCCATTCCTAGGAAAATGATGCAGATGGTGATGTTTGTCTCCCCTAACTTCCCTCGCCCCTTTGGCCCCCTTTTTAGCCCAGGAGACTGATTTTTATTCCTTCCTACCGCCTTTTCTTTTCTCTGGCATGAAGATGTCCTTGCTTCAATTTTACTTCCTCAGGCTTGAAAGCTGACCTAACAGAGAAAAGTCATTGACCTGTTAGTGCAGGAAGGAAACTTTGAAATCCTGAGGCTCAGGCATTAGCATACAACAGCCCACAGGCTCTTTCTGGCCTGCCACTTACTTTTGTACAGCCCATGAGCTAAAAATTTTTTTTTTTCCATTTTAAATAGTTGGAAATAAAAATATATATATATATATATGACTTGTGAAAAACGATACGAAATTTATATTTCAGAATCTGTAAATACAGTTTTATTGGAAAACAATTATACCCACTTGTTCACATATTGTCTGTGGCTGTTATTGCACTCCATTGGCAGAGTTGAGTAACTACAATGGAGACCTCTTGGCCAGCAAAGCCTAACATATTTACTCCCTGGGCTTTCTTTTTTTTTTTTTTAAAGGAGGTACAGGGTATTGAACCCATGACCTCATACATGGGGAGCAGGCGCTGAACCACTGAACTACATCTCCTCCCCTACCTGGGTTTTTTTTACAGAAAAAGTTTGCTGACACCTGATCTAGTGTATCACTGTAATTTTACGGATTAGAAAATTAAGGCCCAAAGAGGTGAATTGGCCTTGCCCAAAGTCACATAGCTCGTCGGAAAATGGTTGGGGATATGTCTTCCAAGGCCTACCTTCGCGCTCTTTCCACCATAATACAAGGTCTGCCCTAAAACAAACCCTCCATGAGCATTCATTGCAGAGGTCAAAGCAACTTTTTAAAGGAAAGTAAATATTGGGAACATGTGGTCATGTGAAGTCAATTGTGAAGGCTATGATTTCTTAGAATTTTAATTTTCCCTTGAAACATAGCTCTTGGGAAATGTTTTAGGCTTGAAAGGTATTTGAACTACCTTTATAGCCAGAAAGATATCACCAAATTTCTTTATAGTAACTGATGACATCCTAGACTCAGCAACTGGGCTGTAAAGACAAGCGAGCTAGACCTGGTCCCTGGGCTCCTAGATTATGGAATCTTATTTCTAAGGAAAAGAACTCATGGTCGCAAGCCAAGTTTGAACTCCAGGGCAATTTCAGAAAATTATAAAAGCTTATTAGATGGAACTCCTGTCTACTCTAAGGGGGCAGAAAGGGAAAAGGGAAAATTCCTGAGATGCCAACCTTCTGGAAAGCAAAGTTGCTTTAGCTGTTGAGTGCAGATTCCTCCGCATCTCTCCCAGATAGAGATAATCCAAAGGTGTTGGCACTTGCTGATCTGCCCTGGATTCCCCTCCACTCGAAATGCTGGACATTATCTCAGAGGCAAAGCTAGATGAGTCTTGGCGAGGTCTACATATGAAACGATTTTGATTCATCAGCTAAGCTCACAGTTGTCCCCTGTGAAGTGGCAGACCCCTCCTTTCAGTCTTACGATATACTATAACTTCCCAGTCACATTTGATTACTAAAGTCCATCCAGTTGAAACCTCCAATCTCATCTCCAAGCCAAAGCCTCCCTAAATCACCAACTAGGCACACAACTTGGCAGGGATAAGAGGAGACACGGGGTGAGGATGGACCTTTAACTCTTCTTCTGCCACCCTCACGTTAAAGAGCCTGGGTCTTCGTTTGCCTTCAGGACCCCTCTTAACTTTCCTTCTAGAATCTAGCTCCTCCAATGTTTTGGGGAGGAGAAGAGGAGAAGGAACAGGTTTCTTGTCTCACTGTTCACCATTGGAGCCTTCTCCTGCCTGTCCCTAATGCCCTCCTCCTAGGGGACAGGTGTCCAAGTGTTCGTTCTCTCATGGGGTGTATGTGACTTAAATCCAGAGGTATATCCCAAAGCCTCTGCTTCTAGGGACCTGGCCCAACACTCTGAGTTTTAGGTAGACACTGGTGAGCTAGCTCAAGCTTGGTACCTCAGTGGTGTCCACTGAACCCACAGGAAACCTGAACCTTCTTATTACCACGCCAAGCAGCAGCCAGTGCCAGGACTGCCTGTCCCCTCCTGCTACATCTGTCCCTTGCCATCTTCTCAAAGGTACCATGTTCTGTCCTGTTCCAGGTGCTTCTGGTCCTTCTCTCTGCAATAGCCTCCCTTTCCCCGCATCCCTGCCCTTACCTCCACCCCTGCACACTCACCCATACCTGGAGGGCTGCACTCATCCTTCAGGTCCTACTTGAAATACCACTTCATTGAGATGTCGATCCTGTCCCTGATCGCTCCATACTGCTTTAGGACCCACTCTTACTTGTTTTATAAAACTCTGTCATTTCCCTTCATAATGCTATCACCACCATAATTGTATAGTAATTTAGTAATTACCTGTTTCCCGTTTCCCCCCAGTAGCCCGTCATTTCCTTAGGGCAGGAAGTCTCTCCCTCTCATTCCCCAGCACTGACACTGGCAGAGCAGCATGCAGCACAACTTTGTAAACCCCTGAGAGATGAATGAAGTGTTGCAACCATGCTGTATTCCTTTTATTCCACCAACAAGATAAAAGATTCACATTTGGATATCTTTCCAGTCCTTTTGCGTTCTTGATAGTCTGTTATTTCAAAGTAAGGAAATGCCTTACGTTAAATTCTTACCACATGAGTTCCTAGATGAAATGAAGTTGAATTGAGACCAGCACGAGTATGAAGTATAATTTCTTTGGTCCAGTGAAAGTTTAGCTTGCCACCTTAGCCAAATCAATTCAACGGAGATCTGCCGAGTACCTGCAATGGACCAGGAAGACTGTCAGTTGCTGAGAATATGAAACTAAAAAGACAGAGAATCCTGGCTGGCTTCACGGATTTGTAATTCAGTTTCTCAATTTTAACTTGTCCTCTCTCCCTTCCTTCTTTTTTCTTTAATTTTTATGAATCCAAGAGACTCAAGTTTTATTTCCAATGCCTTGGAAAACCAAACCGAGAGCAATTTTTATGAGGTGGTTGTGTGTGATCATTTCTTTTTCGCCCTGGAAAGGAGAATTCTAGACCCTCTCTATATAATGTGAGCTCTGTTTCAAAGGCGGGGCCTTGGCCTAAATCTGGGAAGGTCCTGGATAGTGTGAATGGCTTACAGAAGCATAAATTGAAACATTCATTTTGTCCCCTGCCTGTCACGTCTGTTCTCTTTACATACTTCTCTGCACCATCATAACTTTTAAGAAACACTAATAAAGTTTAGAAACTTAAAAAAAAAAAATTGCCACAGGGATGCTGTGAAAATGAGTTATACCATTTGGTTTCCTTGTTGTTTCCAGAAGCTCTGAAAAGATAGTGGTTTTCTTCTTGGGCGCCAGAATGTACCACTTACTCTTCAACACATCCAGCTTTCGGGGCATTGCTCAAGGATAGTGCTATCCAGCTTTAGACTCCAGAAACCGAATAAAAAGCAGTAAACCCTCTGGTGGAGTCATTGGGAAAGGCTGATTGAAGGTGGAATTTTACCCTCAGACCTCAGAAACCCTCATTTTGGAGCAAGGGATGAATTAAACATGGCATAACTGCTGTGTGGTACATTGAACTCAAGGAAGGCTTCCACTTATTGCACTGGTTTTGAGTGAAATGTTTCTATGGATGTTTGAGAAGGTGCTTGCAAAAACCTTAAATTAAGGCATATAAAATGTGGGGTGAGCAGAGCAGAGGATAAAAACCAACAGGATCAACCTAGTACACAAATTTCCTCAGTAATCTATAACCGGGCATTTCAATCATGTATTCAGCTTATTGAAATTGTCTGTAATTTGATCCAATGCAAAGAACCTTCACTTCCTCTGGTGCGACGGTAGATTTCTCATGTCTCCTAATTTTAAGACGCTTGATGTATTCATTCAGGGAACTATATAAAAAATGATTCAAAAAATTTGAATTAATGGAGAATTGAGGGAGATTCATCTTCATTTTAAAATCTGGATTAATAGAATTTTAGAGAGAAAGGACCTTAGAAACCAGTTAATCCATTCCTTTATTTTGTACATGAAGGAAACTAATACCCGGAGAGGATATATCATTTGTTGAAGATAGTCCTCTTACTCGGTATCTAGGTCTTTGCCCTGTGGTTCTTATTCAAAAAGAAATCCCACTAACTCCAACTAAAGTTTAGTTGGAAAAAGTACCTTGGGGGAAGCGGATGTGGCTCAAGCATTTGGGCGCCCGCCTACCACATAGGAGGTCCTGGGTTTGGTTCCTGGTGCTTCCTAAAGAAGACAGGTCCTAAAGCAAGACAGCGAGCTGACGTGATGGGCTCACATGGCGAGCTGACACACAAGATAATGAACGAGATGATGCAACGAGGAGATACAATGAAGAAACACAATAAGAGATACAGCAGGCAGGGAGCGGAGGTGGCTCAAGCAATTGGGCACCTCCCTCCCATGTGGGAGTTCCCGGGTTCAGTTCCTGGTGCCTCTTGAAAAGAAGATGATCAGACATAGAGAGCACACAACGAACAGACACAGCGAGCAGATGAATGCAAAGCAGCAAGGTGGGGGGAGAAATAAATAAATAAAATAAATCTTTAAAGTCTGAACCTCGATGCTAACCCAGAGCCTAAAGAGCTTAGAGCTGAGAGCTCTTCTGCAGTCGGTTAGCCTTGACCCCCCACTAGGCAGGTGAAATACTACATCTTTGCGAAAACCAGCATGGCTTACGCTGTTTTACAGCCAGCTAGTGGCAGAATTCAGGATTGAACTCTGCTCTTCAGGTGCCAGATGCAGCACTTTTTCTGAGATTCCAGGTTTTCTCTAAGTAGTGTCACTTCTGCGGCCTGGGAATTATACATCCCAGTTAGCAAGAGAAAATTTACTCGAGAAATATACTAAGTAAAATAATAATATATCTATGATCTATATGGTAAATTTAACATAGAGATAGTCTTTAGGGCTTCAGGTAAGGGCGTTTTTTGCATTCCCTTCCATCGCCTTCAGAAATGAGTATAATACATTTCCATTTTATTTGTGTCTCTCTTTCCAAACCAGCATATAAATAACGACCATATCCATGGAGAGAAGAAGGAGTTCGTGTGCCGGTGGCTCGATTGCTCAAGAGAGCAGAAGCCCTTCAAAGCCCAGTATATGCTGGTAGTGCATATGAGAAGGCACACGGGAGAGAAGCCTCACAAATGCACTGTGAGTACAGAAGTGGGCGACCTGGAATAGACTTGGGGTGTCGCCTTGCACGCGTGGGTGTCCAGATTTGCGCAGTGGGTCCTTTGTCATACTCTGAAGTGCTCCCAGCTCAGGGGAGCTGGGGGTGGGTGGTGCAGGAGTGGGGTGGGGCACTGTCTGGTGATAAATGGCCGGGTTTTAGAGAGGTTTCTGGAGAGGAACAGAGAAGTGGCAGACCTCTGGAGAGCTGGAGCCGTGATGGAAGGTACTACAACCTATGCTGTCCATCTCAGAAGCCACCAGCCACGTGTGGTTCTTGAACACTTGAAATGTGGCTAGGGCAACCAAGGAACTGAATTTTTCAATTTAATTTATTTTTAAGTAGTTTAAATTGAAATATAAATAACCCCCGTGTGATTGGTAGCTACCGAATCAGACAGGGCAGGTCTGAAGAGTGGAAACTGGGACTCACCTGCTGGCACTGGGAATGCACTCATCAGCTCAGTATCTACCTAGGCGTGCATTGCTAATAGCACCAGAAGATTTGGAAAGCTGAGAGGTGTCAGCTTCGTACTTTACAAGTTGGCTTTTAAAAAAGATAATCCTTATACTTGGTTTTTAAAAATTTCTTCTTGCTTTTCTAAGCAGTCCCTGTGGTATATAGTATGGACAGCTTACAGAGTGCTCAGGCTACCCTGTGAGGTTAAACCTTCTTTCATGGAAGCGACTCTGCGAAGGTGCCCTGGGCATGGCTGAGCTCCTGGTACTTTACATCTTAAAGACCCTTTACAAACATGATCAAATTCCTTGTCTTTGTATGGATACAAAGCCATATTAATGAACTTTGTGCTGAATCTGAAATCAGTGGGAATTCCAGGAGATCAATGAGCAGATAATGAAGCCCATTGTCCACATTGAGCGGTCTATTTTTTTTAAAAAAAACAAACCCTCAGGACTTTTACTAGGACTGAAAATGCTTTATTTTGAACAGGCCTGAGCCACATCTGAATCCCAATAAATGCAGAGTTTAGGGGACTTTTGTTACTTGGTTTTGAAAAACTGCTGATCCTCGGAATGTCAGTTTTTCATCCACTTTCAGGGAATGTTACGCAGTCTGCTATTGTGTGGCGTAATCCAGATTTACCTGTTGTCCTCAGTTTGAAGGTTGTACAAAGGCCTACTCGAGACTAGAAAACTTGAAAACCCACTTGAGATCCCACACTGGAGAGAAACCATATGTCTGTGAGCACGAAGGTTGCAACAAGGCTTTTTCAAATGCCTCGGATCGCGCCAAGCACCAAAACAGAACACATTCCAATGAGGTAAGTCTTCTCCACGAAAGAGCTCTTGGGGCAGAGGGCTGTAGGGTAGAAACAAAGAAAGTGCACACAGGCAACATAAATGGAAAGGCAGCTATCATTTCTCTTGGCCGTTCCCAGCCCTAGCTGGTACTGAAGCTCCAGGTGAAACTTCAGAAGTAGGGTGGGAAACTCGCCTGGCTTGGATAAAAAGGAACTTCTTAAAACCCTTGGAAACCTTAGTTCCATGCTGTTCAGAGCTGCCACCTACTGGTCAGACAGGAGCATGTAACTTGGAATTCAGTTTAGTTGCTCTGCACCGAATAGTATGAACCCATGCAAAGGATGATCCTTTAAGCACGGAGGATGGGTTTAGAAGCAGCATGTTGACAGCTGCCAGCTGCCAGCTTACTGCTCAGGCAGCCACTTTTATTAGCTTTCTCCAGGTGGTACCTTCAAGTGCACTCTTACCAAAACAAACTTACATGGAACAAACAGCCCTGCCTAAATACGGTTTCCAGACATTCTAAATTCCAAAGGATCTTGAAAGAGAGTCTCACAATAGTTCCCACTCGATTATTTAAAATATTACATTGAGTATCGCCTCGTAGTAGTGGAGGAATCCTGCTGTCTTGCTGTTTTTTTTATGTAATTATCCCGAATTATGAAAACTGGAAATGATTTCAAATTCGGTCTGTTGACATTTTAGTGCCTTTGGAACTCCAACTTCCCCTTGAAGGTCGAGCTCAAATTCTGACTCCCATGCGACACCTTCTCTTGAACTAGTCAAGAGATTAACAAAAAAGCTCCCCACATTTTGGCTATCAGTAGGATGGCTAACCAGTAATTTCTTAACCAACTCCCCCTCTTGAGCATGTCATCAGTTTGCATCAGATATATTAGAGGAAGAAAATTTTGCATCCACAAACCATAGATTAGGTACCATTTGACCTTACCAGATGCAGGGAAAGTCTGTTCATGATTTTCCAGAGAGAACTAGGAGAGGCTATCCTCCGGTAAACACGAAGTGAGCCATTCAGCTCAGTAGCCCTTTGGCTTTAAAGTGGCAAAGATCGTCCTTACCGTGTTTTCTTTCCATTAAAAGAGGCAAAAACCTCTCTAACAGAATTAACCGCACCCTCTAAATTGCACACTCATAAACTTGCACATGCAAGTTCACATAGACAAACTCTTTGAGAAGGTCATGGTGGCCTAAGGAAGCTACAGTTGTTTGGAATTGCCTATCATTGATCAACTGATAGATGTTTCAAGGGAGTTGTCATATTTCCATTCATAACATCAGTGATTCTTCTTTTACTGTGCAATAGTTGCAGTATTTATTATCTGTTGTACTTGGGCTGCACAAAATTTTATGGAGTCTAGAATAGGCAAATCCATAGACAGAAAGTAGATTAGTGGTTGGCAGGGTTTAAGGGGTAGAGAAGAATGGGGAATGACTGGTAACAAGTATGGAGTTTCCTTTTGGAGCGAGAACAATGTTCTGGAATCACATAGTAGTGACGGTTGTGCAACCTTGTGAGTATACTAAAAGCCACTGAATTGTTCAATTTAAAAGGGTGAATTTTATATGTGGATTATATCTTAATTTTTTAAAAATTACAGGGTTCTGGTTAACTAGAATTTAATTAATGTATTTAGCTACATTTCATATATTTAATTACCATTTTGATTTAGAAATTTAGAGGATATTCCCATAGATTATAGGCCAAGTCTCTCTCCTGCTATTGTGGAGAAAAACTGGGCTTTTTACTTTTTTATGGTCTTAAAATATGTAGACATACTTTAATTAAGTTTGTTGTGGTTGAGCTTGTGTTCTTCTTTGAGGTAAAAACCAATCAAACCCAAAGCAGTTCATTTTTGTCCAGTCAATGAGTTAGGGCAAACCTCCCTTCAACTTACAGTAAGAGCCTGCTTAGCTCTTGTGGGCAGGGCTTTGGGAATGACACCTCATTTCTGATCACTAATGTGTGATAAAGAGCATCAGGAGAATTCTATGAAAACGAATAAGAAGTGTTTCTGATTTCAAAGTACATTGTTTGGAAACATTATCAAAAACATCAAAATAAGTATACCTGCCTCTTTTAAATTCTTTTTTTTTTTTT
>JAQZBX010041619.1:0-22288 GCA_029593785.1 Cabassous unicinctus | reverse complement strand
ATTCCACAGGCCACACCCCAAAAGCAGGACCTCCACAGGCAGGCCCCCAGGTGGATCACCTTACTCCCCAACCCCCGGGTCAAGGCCCACTCCAGGCTCTGCCTGGGAGCTGCTGGCCCCTGCTCTGGGCAGGTTCCTGGCCTCCAAAGTTGTCCTGTGCAACCCACCTGAGAACTCCAGGGCCCTCAAGAAGCCCACTCCCCACTTCTGGGATGCTCAGGCCATGCAACCAGAGAAATGCTCGGCACCATTGGGCATCTCCCTTGGAGAGGTGCCTCTGGGGAGGGGCATGAAGTTGCCAAGGGCTGCCTGTGGGGAGGGGTTCCCAGGGACCCCCAGCCCTGGAGTTGCCATGTTTTACCCCATAGAGGAACATGCCACCATAACACCTGTTTTTCTGAATCTAGAATTCTACTTTATATTCAAATGATAATAATCATAATAATTGAGATTATCACTAGAATCATAGAGGGGAAACATGTCATTTTCCCCTGAGAAATCCATAGGTTTCCTGGAAGGAGCACACTCCCCACCCAAGCCAGTACCGCCCAAGTTTGGCTGGGTGTGAGTCTGTGTGTTTAAAGCAGATTGTAAATAGGCCTTTGAGCAGATCTATTTTTCTCTCCTAATAGTGTGGCACAATTTAATTAACTCGAGATAGTGCACCCACCTGAAGATTACACATTTTATTGCCAACATCTGGCTCCTATAAAGCTGTAATGTATCCAATAAATCCTGCTTCAGAACCCGGTACCACGGCAGCGTCCACCTGCTCAAGCCACTCCCTGGCTGCCCCCTTTCTGGGGCTTGTTTGGGTGCCGGGACTCCCACACGCCCCACGCCAGGGGCTGCCTTGGACTCCCAGAGGAAGTAGGGGTCTGGGTGAACTGGGACCTAGCTCTGCAAGCGGGCTCTTGGGGACAGGAGGTCGCAAAGAAGCCGCTCGCCCTGGGCCCAAGGCTGGCCGCTGGGCTCCAGCCACCATGGCCACCAAAGGCCCATCGTCCCCTGTCCCCATGCCCACCAGTGGCGGCTGCAGGAGCTGGCATTAAGCACAGCCTGCACGGTCAGAGCTGGTCCAGGCAGGTTTCTCCCATGACTTGACAGCCAGCAGTTCCCGTGCCCTCTCCCACTTCAGAGAGGACAGGCCAGGCCACACTGTCAAGGGCGGGAGGGCCAACGGGTCTGGGTGGGCTGGGAGAGGTGGTCTGCCCAGCCCAGATTCTGCAGCCCCCAGGCCCAGAGAAAGGGAGAAGGGGCCTAAGTTTACCTTGCGGTATAACGCACCCTCTCAAGTCTGGGATTTGTCCCTCAGAAACGTGCGGTTTTGTCCACTGTTGAGATTTAAGGTTTGCAGAAAGTATCACTGGGGCCAGTTAAGGAGGATCCCCGCCGCCACCTATGCTCACTGGCCTTGCCGGGGGCTGCTGTTGGGGACAGTCACTGACCACCCTGCCTCCGCCTGTACCAGCACCTTCCTGGAAGAGGTTTCCCCTTGGTGGATTCCGGATAAGAAAGAAAATCGCATTCATCTCTTCACCACCACGCGGCCGGCAGGCGCGTGCTCTCCTGTGCCAGCCGAGGGCCAGTTCTGGGGGCACAGCATCCACTCCTGCCCCGAGCCTCCTCAGCCCCAGAGCTGAGGTCAGGCCTGCCTCGGCCCCGCTGCAACTTGGAGATCGCACCACTGGCAGCAGGTAATAAATTACCGCCAAGGAAATTAATTAGCTGCCCTCTTCCCGGCCTAACCTGATGGCTTAAGCTGATTTAAAGGATGCTAGGTTTGGAGGAGCTAGGGGAGGTGGGATCAGCTCAATTTAGAAAGGAGTGGGGGCAAAACCATCCGCTTGGGGAAGGATGGAACCCGGCCCGCGAGAGGCCAAGTCAGAGCACGCCACAGCCCAGGGCAGCCTCAGCGTGTGTGGCCTCCGCGGCCATCCCTGCATAAAAGGCAGTCAGCAGCTGCCTGCTGTCACTTGTCCCCATGGGAGGGCCCAGGAGACCTCGGGGCTCCCATCACCAGAGGCCAGCTCCCCAGGCCCAGTCCTCCCGGCAGCCCAACCGGACGGGCTGTGGCTCTAATATCCAAATAATCATTTCACCAATTATTGTAATTCTCAATCAATCACCCTGTTTGGACAGTGCAGGGCTGGGCTATCGGATAACTTTTATGACCTGTAGCATTTTGTACCTACTAATAATAATGGGGAGAGATTTATGGACCTCTCAGCAGCCCCTTTTCCAGCAGTCTGACTTTAATAGCTCAATTTATTTTTGACTCTCCTAAACCTCATTCATGCTTATGCCACCCCTTGCCCTGAGTGGTGACGTGGCTCAATTTTTTTGAAGCTTCTGAAGAGGCAGCGTTTCAGCTCCCCAATCCCCTGGTCTTAGATCTACTGATGCAAATTCCTGGTATATATTTTTTTTCAGGGGGTTGGGGAGAGGAGAAGGAACAAGAAAAAGAAAAAAGGGAAAGGCAACTTCTGCTTCCTTTCCTCCCCAGTTGTCCTGTGCTAACGTGCTCTTCTCTTTCAAGATGTGAAAGAAGGCAAGATAAACTGGACAAAGGAAGGGCTGCTGGGGCACGAACACTTTTCATATCCCAAAGATATTGAATCAAAATTCTTTTAGCTGACACCATCTCCCGGGTGGACTATACTCTTGTTAATGGATAAATTCAAGCCCTCCAGAAAGTCAGATAATAAATTTAAGCCTTTTGCCAAATGTCTGTCCTATTGGATTTTGATAAGACAGCCATTGAGCCTTAATAATGTCTTCCATCCATTTTTAACAGGCCCTTAACATGACTCTTTATTTGTCCCCAAAGCCTCTTCCCCCGACCTTTCTATTACAGGCTCCAGCCAGCTCTCCAGGGAGCGGGGTGGAGTGATGGATGGACAACCCGCCAAATTAGCTCCCACAGAATTTTGCTCGCCCAGAGCCCCCAGGTTTTCTCTCTAAGTAAACAGAGACTAAATAGAGGGTCTCCTGGACAGAATAGCCACAGAGGGCCCTTCGCCGTGTCTCCAGGAGGCACAGTAGCTGACCTGCAGCTGAAGAGTCTTCGCGCCAAGGGCCACTGAGGTCCCGAGTGGGAAGGCAGGGCCCAGAGACTAGACAAGTTGAGTCCCAGCAGTGACTGTGAAGCTGCCAGGAGGGTGCGGCATGGGGGAGTATGGAGGGGGCTGAGGAGGCACAGGGTGAAGACGGGTGGTGATACGAGGGGGGATGGAGAGGACACAGGGACAGGTGGGTGCAGGTGACATGGGGGACAGGGGCGGAGGGCTCACGGCAACAGAGCCCCTGGCTCTGAGCCCTGGTGATGAATCTGCCCCTTGTGGGGGTGGGACTAAGCCTGGAGCCCCTCATGGGCTGCAGCCGATGTCACTCCAAAGGGAGTCCCATCCCACATCCATAACCTGCCACAGGTACTGGGTTCCAATCCTGCGTTCAAGTCCAGGGTTTCAACCCAGAGTTCCAATCCTGAATTCCAATCCTGGGTTCCATTCCTGGGTTCTAATCCTTAGTTCTCAATTCTAATTCTAGGTTCTAATACTGGATTCTAATCTTAGATTCTAATCCTGGATTCTATCCTGGGTTCTAATCCTGGATTCTAATTCTTAGTTCTCAGTTCTAATCCTAGGTTCTAATCTGGATTCTAATCCTGGGTTCTAATCATTAGTTCTGAGTTCTAATCCTAGGTTCTAATCCTGGATTCTAAATTTAGCTTCTAATTCTGGATTCTAATCCTGGGTTTGAATCTTGGGTTTGAATCCTGGGTCCAAATCCTGGATTCTAAAATTGAGCTCTAATCCTGGGTTCAAATCCTGGATTCAAATCCTGAGTTCTAAAACCGAGTTCTAATCCTGGGTTCGAATCATGGATTGTAATCCTGGGTTCTAATCTGGATTCTAATCCTAGGTTCTAAATTCTAATCCTGGGTTCAAATCCTGGGTTCTAATCCAGGGTGTCTGGTGACACCATCCCTCAGGGCTTGGCTCACCCCCCCCCCCATGTAAACTCTGGGTAGATGCATCTACAGTCCCTGCAGCTGCCTGATTCTCTAATATTTAATATTTATAACTATGACTTTCCCACCAAATATCACATTTTCTGCATCTCATTTGTCAATCCACTGATTGAATTAATTAACTTTTGTCACATTTCACTGAAGCAGATAAAGAAGCAAGTCTGGATCCTCCTACAGAAGAAATAACCAAGCTCAGAGATACCAACTGGCAACCCCAGGTCCCTGGCCACCCCAGCTCTCACCTTTTGTAGTTTTAAATGCTCCCAATTGCACATGGTTTTGTGAGGCTGGGTCCCATTCAGCTGTACGCAAAAGCCCCAAACAAACAAAAAAACAGATTAACAAGAGAGTCTTTGTCCCATTACCAAGGAATTCAGTGATGTAGCCTTTAAAACAGCACATGATCATGTTAACAATTATGCAGTTTAAAACGTATTTCTCCTGCAGAGCTTTAAGTAACAAATCTATTCTCTTGGGAAAGAAGGTCAAACAGACCCTCCATTTACTAGGCATGAACCCATATACCTTTGATATTTGATCCCTGCACCCCTGTGTCTCCCATAGTATCTGGGGATTTTGGGGTCCAGGTGTAAGCACCAGGATTTGGCTTTTGCTCAATCCCCATCAGGGGACAGACGTCTGGGAGTCAATGGGTCACCGGGAGGTGGGTGCAGCTTCTCAGTCTGGCTAGCAGTGTGGACACCTCCTCCAGGCAGCCCCCCACCTGAACGTGTTAGAGGGAGAGGTGCTGGCTGGGAGTCAGGGGCGAGCCTGGCCCTGGGATGACCCCCATCCATCTCCATGACCCAGGAGACACTCTGCAATGTTCTCCAGAGCCCCGTCCCCTGTGTGTTTAATGGGTGTCCCAGGGCCCGTGTTCAATGGGATGGAGCTTCAAAGGTGCCCAGTCGACATGAGGCAATGGTCTGTGGGCCCTGGGCAGCTCTAAGAAATAGCCTGACCCTCTGACGGCACCACACAAAACCCCATGGTCCCACCACTCACGCCCAAATCACAAAACCCTGCCCTTCCCAGAGCTCTGGTGCACAGGCCAGCTTCTGAGTCTGTCCTTTTATTCTAGCTGCCTCTTCACAGCCCATTCAATTTATACTTGACCTCTTTCCTTTCCGCCTTTAACTTTGTAGCCAACTGCCCACCTTAAATCCATCCCCTCCTTGACTCCTGCAGAGAAACGGTCAGGGAAGATGTCCTTTCCAAGGTCAAGTGGCCCAGGGACGTGTTTGTGGTGGGAAAATGGAGACTTCATGTTCACTCTAGGAGTCAAGATATTTGAAAACTGACTTCAGCTTCTTAGGGGGAAGTGAAATGCTACAATTCTTGGAAATATGGACAAGCTGCTTATAGTTGTTTGCTGCTTCCTATCTTTTATGAAAATATTGATTTAATCAAGAGGGCAGGAAAGGAGAAAGAGCAAGAGCAAGGGCCTGCCTTTGGGGTTTGCCTAATGGTGTAATCAGTCAGTCTTAAGGAGGAAAGGCCTCGGCCTCTGGTATGGCAGGAACTGGGGACTGGCCACCTTGCCCTCTGCTTGGACAAGAGGACCCCTGAGACCAGAAACACAGCTGCATGGTATGGAGACACTCTGGATAAATTCACCCCATGGCCCAAGGCCATGGTGTCACTGTCAGTTTGGACAATGCCTCCCTTCGCAAAGCATTCTCCAAAACAAATCTCCCAAATCAACATCTTGGGGTTAATCTGATAAGAAGAGGTGGGTCCCCCTCTCTGCCATGGAGAGGACTGCCCAAATGGGCCTGCACAGACCACCAGAGCTAGACACACAGCAAAGCTTGGTGGAACTAACAAAGTGCCTGCATCCTCTCGACTTCTAGAGTTGGGAAGAGGTGTTTATGCTGACCTGATGCTCAGCTCAAACCTCAGCTTTTCCTACCTGAAAGGGTGACAGTGTTCCTTAAGCACCTATTCTAAGTAGAAAAACCAATTGTGATTTTGACATTAAGAAAATAGCACTTGACAGGCAGTGGATGACTCAGCGCTGATTCAGAACTCCAGCAACCTGTGCTGCGCCTCCTGACACGGCTGCGTAGGTTCTAATTAAATGTGAGTCTCTCTGCTTAGCTGGTAGTGCTTTAAAGCAAAGATGCCAGGAGAGGGAATGCTATTTTACTTTTACTGGAAAATACAAAATAATAGATAAGCAACTGCATGTGTGTGCATGTTTGCGCACCTGTGCATGTGCCTATGTGTGCTGGAGTGGTATGCACAGCCTGTGCAAGCTGAGCTCCCCGCGATTAGTGAGCTCAAAGTTTGGGGTGTCATTTCTGAATCTGGTTCCTTCTCTAGCATTGTGGACAGAGAGCTCTGTCTGTGTCTGTGCACCATTGTCTGGGGCTGTGTATTCCCTGGGCACGTTTGCTCACTGGATCTTTCAGAGCTCAAGTTTCTCAACCAGCTATGGCCCGTCATCAGTCAGCAGAGCAGTAGATAATGCCTACATCGGTGCTTCTTCTTTCAACCTAGTTGTTTGCTTACTTAATGTGGTGCTTGAGCCTTCTTTGGAAGCTATTAGTATGGCCAAAACCTTTGTTGAATCTATAGCCAATTTCTACCCCCTCGTATTCTTTTCAGGTGAGACTTCAGTGAAGATAGTTAAATAAACACAACCTGAATTTATTTAATTTTAATGTGTCTGGATTGGCCTGAGTGGTCCCACATACCAGGTGCTGCTCCATTCTCAAGAATGGGGACGGTTCAGTGGCACGACCCCCCACACTTACACAATAAAAATAAGCATTTTTCTAATTACTTTCAAATTATTGTTCTGTGGACAGATTTGCATGCTTATTTTCTCATTGGCTGCTGGCAGCACATCTCAACTGTGCACTTTTTTGCTAGAACTCGCAGGATCATCCAACCATGAGTGTCAAAGGTGGAAGGGAGAGAAGAAAGCACAAAATGATCCGCCCTACCTTTTTGGTGCAGCTCTTCCATGATGACATTTCCATATCAGTCAGTATTTACTGCAAAATAATTTTATATATTCAACATTGTTGAACAAAATGACTCAATCTGCTGGATGGTTTCCCTTGTTATTTCAGAAGCTTCACATCTTCCCCTAGTATGTATCACCCACTGTAGCTCGAGAACTTTTTGTCAGCAACTAACAACCTCTTTCAAAATATCATAGAGATTGATCAAGTGCAAAAAAAAAAGTTACAGATTTTGAAACTGAACAAAGCTTAAAAAAAAGATTTCCAGTAAAAGTCATAGAATTCCATAAGGCATTGAAATGTAACTTTACTGAACTCCTTTATAAGTTCTAGAAGCTTTGTTATAGATTTCTCAGGGCTTTCTATGTATTGGATCATGTCATCTGCAAATATTGAAATTTTTACTTCTTCCTTTCCAATTTGGATGCCTTTTGTATCTTTTTCTTGCCTCAGTGCTCTAGCAAATACTTCTAAGACAATGTTAAATAGGAGTGGTGATAGTGGGAATCCTTGTCTTGTTCCTGATCTTAGAGGGAAAGCTTTTAGGATTTCACCATTGAAGATGATGTTAGCTGTGGGTTTTTCATATATACCCATTATCATATTCAAAAATTTTTTCTATTCCTATCTTTTGCAGCATTATTTTCAGGAAAGAGTGCTGTATTTTGTCGAATGCTTTTTCTGCATCTATAGAGATGATCATGTGATTTTTTTTTTCTTTCAATCTGTTTATATGGTGTATTACATTGATTGATTTTCTTATGTGGAACCATACTTGCAATACCTGGGAAGAAACCCACTTGGTCATGGTATATAACTCATTTGATATGTTGTTGAATGTGATTAGCAAGTATTTTGTTGAGGATTGTTACTTCTCCCTTTCAAATTAATGTGTCTGGATCGTGTTATTTCCAGAGTGTTTGGTAGAATTCACCTGTGAAGCCATCTGGTCCTGGGCTCTTCTTTCTTGGGAGGTTTTTGATGACTGAGTCTATCTGTTTACTTGTAATTGGACTGTTGAGTAAATCAATTTCTTCTGTCATCAATGTAAGCTGTTTGTGAGTTCCTAGGAATTTGTCCATTTCCTCCAAATTATCATTCTTGTTGGCATATAACGTTTCAAAGTATCCTCTTATGATGCTCATTATTTCTGAGGGGTCAGTGGTGATATATCCTTCCTCATTTCTTATTCTGTGTATTTGCATCTACTCTCTCTTTTTCTTCATTAGTCTGGCTAAGGGTTTGTAAATTTTATTGATCTTCTTGAAGAACCAGCTTTTGGTTTTGTTTATTTTTTCTAGTGCTTTCTTATTTTCTATTTCATTTAGTTTTGCTCTACTCTTTGTTATTTCCTTCTTTCTGCTTCCTTTGGGGTTAGTTTATTGATGTTTTTCCAATTCCTCCAGGTGTGCAGTTAGGTCTTCAATTTTAGCTCTTTCTTCTTTTTCTGATATATGCATTTATGGCTATGAATTTCCCTCTCAGTACAGCTTTTGCTGCATCTCATAAATTTTCATGTGTTATGTTCTCATTTTCATTCATTTCAAGGTAGTTACTGATTTCTTTTGAGATTTCCTCAAATTAACCCACTGTTTGTCTAAGAGTGTGTTGTTTAGCTTCCATATATTTGTGCCTAACCTGGTTCTCTGGCCCTTAGTGATTTTCCAATTTCATTCCATTGTGGTCAGAGAAATTACTTTGCATGATCTCAATCTCTCTGAATTCGATAAGAGTTGTTCTGTGTCCTAGCATATGGTCTATCTTGGTGTATGATCCAAGATACTTCTCGAGGATGAACTCGAGAAGAATGTATACCCCACTGTATTTGGGTATAGCATTCTGTATATGTCTTTTAGGTCCAAGTCCTCTAATGTATTATTCAGAGTCTTTCTTTCATTATTGATTGACTGTTGAGATATTCTGTCTAATGGTGATAATGGTGTATAAAATTCCCCACTATAATTGTAGAGACATCTATGTCTCCATTTAGTCTTTACATTGTTTGCCTAATATATTTTGTGACACCCTGATTAGGTCCATAAATGTTTATGATTGTTATTTCTTCTTGAATGATTATGCCTTTTACTAATATATAGTGTCCATCTTTGTCTCCTACAATAGATTTGCATTTAAAGTCTATTTTGTCTGATATTAGTATAGCTACTCCCACCCTTTTTTTTGGTTATTGTTTGCTTGTACAATTGTTTTACAGCCATTCACTTTCCGTCTCCTTGAATCCCTAGGTCTGAGATGGGTTTCTTACAGACCACATATAGATGGGTTATATTTCATTATCCATTCTGTCAATCTGTGTCTCTTGGCTGGTGTGTTTAATCCATTAACATTCAGTGTTACTGCTGTCAAGGAATTTCTTGCATCAGCCATGTTTTCTTTATCTTTATGTATGTCATTTGTTCTTTATCTTTATGTATGTCATTTTTTTTTCTATCTTTTTATCTGTCTGTTGTACTATCTGTTTGATTTCAGATGTACTGTCTTCCACTTCACTAATTCTTTCTTCTGAATGTTCAAATCTGCTGCTATGTGATTCTAGCATCTTTTTGATTTCTTGGATTGTGCCATTCATCCCGATCATATCTGTTATCTTTTTATGTATGTTTACCATTTCTTCAGTATGTTCTCCCAGTGTCTTCTTAATATCTTTAATCTCTTCCTTCACTTCATTAAGTTGACCCATGATATTTGTTTGGACAGCTTTGATTAGTTGTTTGATGTTTGATGCTCTTGCTGGTTTTTAGTTTGTTCATTGGACTGGTCTATGTCTTCCTTTTTCTAAGTATGGTTTGTAATTTTTTGTTTGCCCTCTAGTTATCTTTTTACCTTTATGGGTTTATTCAGTTGATTAGTTTCTCTCTCTGCTCTAGAGTTTTATTTAGCTGCTGCATTTGTGTGTGTGTTAAGTTTTCTCTTTGACACTTTGTTCTTCTTGTTCTATTTCCTTGCTGTTTTCTATGTTCCCTTGAAGGAAAAATATTAGGGCCAGAGAAAGTGAAAGATGTAAGAAAATAATAATAATAATAATAAAAAGATACAAGAGGGTTCATATAAGACTTAGTAAAATGAACACTTAACTCATGTAAGCAGTGTAAAGTAATAGGAATAAAAAAGTGGAGTACCTACAATGAAATGGGAAACCGAATAGAATGATTTAAAGGGCCAGAGTGATGAGGAGACAGAGAAAGAGTAAAGAAAGGATAGAAAAAAAAAGTTATTTAAAGAAAAAAGAAAACAGTATAGACAAGATAGAAATCGAAACCAGAAAAGTTGAGGACTAAATAAAGAAAGGTGGAATGTAAGAACCACAACAGAAAGCAAAAGATAGAAAGATGAAGGAAGGAAAGGAGATTGTGTTGGTAGACAAAAATCATTGTACACAGAAAATGGGAACTCAAGGAAGAATAAGCACAGCAAAGAAGAAACAATCTAGCAGCACCTAATTTTTAAAAAAAGGGGAGTGGGAGGAAGGTGAAAAAGAAAAACAAGAAAGAAAAACAAACAAACAAGCAATCAAAAAAGCAAGCAGTCAACCAAAGCTAAGGAAGAACAGTGTTCCTTCTTGAACCCCTGTGGAGCCTCTCAGTCTGCCTCTGTTCATCAATCAATTACCATGCAGGCATCTCTCTGCAGGTTTTGAGGTAGGGTTTAGCGTGTAAACTAAGTTAAAATTTTTTTAAATAACTTTTTTTTTTTGGAAAAATAAGGGACCCAAAAGAAGCTAGTACAAAATTGTTGTCTATGTTTTCCCTGTCCTAAGGTATCAGATGGATGTTGGATATCTGGTGGATCGCTGCTCTTAGAGGAGCCAGGAATCAAACTAGGGGCCTCAATATATTGAAGATAGAAACTCCTCCACTGAGCTACCTTTCTAATTGGGTCAGTTAGCTCTTCAGGAAGCTATTCCATCACTTTCCTCCAGGCAGGTTTGATTCTCCTAGGGCAGCAGGATTCAACAGGCTGTATGAGCAGATCCCCCTTCCCCTCTCCTGGTCAAGTTGAATTCCCTTTTGAAATTCATATGGTACCCTGATGACTGAGTTCACCATACAGAAATAATTTTCAAGCATCTTCTAGACCACCCTTCCTCCCAGGGGACCCTAAATAGGCACTTGGAAACTTATTAATCACTTCCTACTGCCTGACTCCCTTAGGGGAGTTAAAATTCTGATAGTCCTCAGCGCAGAACTATTAAATTGGCTGGCTCCACCCTCTCTCAGGCCAAGTTTCTGTTTCTCAGGGTGGTTAGGTAAATCAGGCTTCCTCAGCAGATTCACCTCTCCCCTCTGCCAGGTGCCACTTTGAGCTGGCTGGTGTGCCCCCAAATTTCAAAGGGGGTCCAGGCAACCAAGCCCATAGAAAGGAAACCCCTCTCTGCCCCTTGCCAGAACCTGCCCTCTTCAGAGAATGCTCTCCCTTGCTGGGTGGCCAGCAGGCATTGGGACTCACTCTGGCCCCCTGCCCTGAGGATGGGGCTTAGCCATCCCTGATTTCCAGGCATGGGGCTAAAAACTCATGGTTTTATCTTGAGCAATCTATCTCCCAGTCTAGGTCCCTCCAGATAAATGCCCCAAAGGATCCAGCTCCATGAGCTCCCAGAACAGCTCACTCAGGTAGGATCCTGTCCCCAGTCAGTTGTCTTTTGTGAGAGAGATGGTGAATGCCCACTTAAACCAACACTATCTTGACTTCAGTTTGAAGTTTTTAACAACTGAAGTTACTCCATGACCCAGCTTATCCAAAATCAGCCCATGCCATGCAGTAAGTTTTAATTCAGTTTTACACCATAACTTTGGGCAATAAAACCATAAATATGTTATTTTTATCATTCCTTCAAGAACTCACTCTTATGGATTCCCATATCATGTTCTTATTCAGTTTAAAGGGACAGGACCATGAATTTTAAAACTTGCATCCACTTCTTTCATCTCAGGGATAGCAAGTGTGTGAACTGAGTGTGAACAAGTTCATGTGGATGAGGGGAGAGTAGTCTAGTGTAAGAGTCTCAAAGTATTTTGGGATAGAGGAGCCCATGTTTCTTTTCAGTGGTGGAAGGTTTGTAGTGCATGTGTATTGTTGGATGAAGGGGATTTTCTAGGAGCTTTTAAAAAGTTAGGTTGGATTTAATTTTTAAAATTTATAACCAATTAGGTGATTCTGGTTCCCTTCCTCAATCCACATGATAGTCCTCACATTAGGGACTTTGACACCGTTCTCTGCTCAGTGTTGCCAAAATACCCGCTAATGATCTCTGGAAGAAAATATAATTTTCAGTTGTTCTTTGGTAAACTATACTAAGTAGAAAAACTTCTAAAATGGAGTTAATTCATTTGTTTGTTGACATCCAATATTTTCCTTTCCATTCAGTTGCATCCATCCCCATAAGAACATCAGGCTATCTAGGCAATCAATGTAAACAAACCACAATTAGTGGAAACACATGATTTTTCAACTGAGAACGACTCAGTTGGCTCCTTCTTGGTTCTTTTTATCTGTATAATTGTTGACATGACCTCAAAGGAAAAAAGGGCACATTCCATAACTCTCTTTGAGAAACACATCTGAGGTGGGTTTTAATGGTATAATGTAAACAGGTAATAAAACTTTTTAAAAAGACAACTAATTCATCAGTACTGTTATAATTGTTCAGGAAAGAATTATCTTTACTGTGTCAATTTTAGAGATAATTCTTGAAAATAAGCTTACAGTGAGAAAAGCCATATCAGTGGTTTCCTGGAGTGGAGAGTGGCACAGGAATAGTGAACAAAAGGATATGAAGAATATTTTTGGTGTGATGGAAATGTTCTGTGTCTTGGAGTGTTGGTTTTATTGCTCCATAAACTGATAAAGGGAAAATTTACCTGAGAATTTTGCTGAACCAAATGTAGTAGTCTGGAGCTAAACTCCAATACCATTTTACTATACTAAAACCAAACCAAACTAAACAAAACTAAAACCTAAACTAAATTAAACTATACTAAGTAAAAAACACTTGTTGAAATGGGAGCCAGTAATTAGGAAAGATTTATGATAGAAATTTCTTAATATATTTAAGCATCTTGGATACATGCTCAACATTCCAATTTAATAATTGAAGGTTAATTCTGAATACCAGGGCATAAAGCATAAAGATCAGACTGGTTTAAATGAGCAAGTCTAATTTTCTATCTAATTCACATCCATATCTTAAACATACAATGGATACTTTAGATTCTTTGTCTTTTCCTATGTGGTTCTCTTTAGAAATTGCTCTTCTGGCAGAATGCTTCTCATATCCAAGCTCAAATATGCCTTATGTACAAGCTTTGTATAAAAACACAAAGCAGGACAAATCCCTTTCTCCCTGATATAAGCCATTATCACTAAGCTTCGTCCCTTCTGATATTATCACATCAGATGCCAGGGAGTATTTTACTTCAATGTGTTCTCCATTTTTTTCAAAAACTTTTGAATTCAAGAACTATATCTTATAAAAGATTTACCCCTAGGAGCCTATTATTATGCCCATTACATCAGATTTTAATAAAAACATCATTTTTTCCAGAAAGATTGTGTTTGCAATCTTAATAGTTATGGAATAAGGCATCTTTTCCAGATTGCTAACACCACTTTACCTTCATTTCACCAAAAGTGAACAGAAGGCTAATTATTTGCAATGCTATATTTTAACACAGAATGAGCAAATAATATGCTTCATATTCATGTTATCTCCCCGTTTGTGTGTATTCTTCTATTCTTTTGCTACTTTTCCCCTTAATCACTTCATTTTTTAATCACCCCCACTTTTCCTTTTGCATTTTGATTTCATATCTTCTATACATCTTTTTAATTAGAAAGGTTGTGAGCTCAGAAAGCAATCATGCACACAATACCGGATTCCCATACATCTTCCCTTCACTAACACCTTGCACTGTTGTGGAACATTTTTTACATATGATGAAAGAACATCATCAATATATTACTACTAACTATAGTCCATATCTTATATTTGGTATATATTTTCCACAAATCACCTTATCATAAATACCATGTATTAGTATTGTACATTTGTTAGAGCTCATGAGAAAATATTCTCTTATTTGTACTGTCAAAAACAGTTCATCATCCACCACCAGGTTCACTATATTTTACAGTTCCCTGCACTGTTCCATCCAAAGTGTACACTCAGTGGCTCTCAGTTTCTTCATAAGGGTGTGCTTTCATCACACTAGTCAATTTAAGAATGTTTTAATTATTCCAAAAGAAAAATTCCATACTCCTTTATACCCCTTTTTGTTGACCCTAAGTATTGATATATTGTAATATTCTTGCATCCATGGCAGAGATGGTAATATCTTCCATACATATTTGAAGGCAGGATACATTTATTGAGAATATGCTATGTATAAAACACTATACTATGTCATTAATATTCAGGTTTAGAAAGATAGGATACACATATACATATGAGTGATTTTCATCTAATTATCACAAATTCAGTTGCTCTAGACATATCATTTTGGGTAGTCACATTCAATATATTTATGTCTAATCTTTTCCACTCTGCTTTCTCCACAGGAAGAAAGGGAATAACCACAAATGATCTAAACAGAACTGAAGTTACTGACTTTCTCCTCATGGGGTTTTCAGACTCCTGGGAAGTTCAAGCCTTTCATGCTGCTCTATTTTTGCTTGTTTACTTGGCAGCTTTTACTGGAAAATCATCATGCTTACCACTCTAGATGGCCACCTTTAAACCCCTATATACTTCTTTTTGAAAGATTTATCATTTTTAGATTTTTGCTACATCTCTGTCACAGTTCCCAGATCCATTATTAATACCTTAACCCAAAATACCTCAATTTCTTTGTTTGGGTGTGCTATGCAAGTCTTCTTTTTCATTGTGCTTCTCTCTACTGAGATAGCCATCCTTACTCTGGTGTCCTATGACTACCATGTGGCCATCTGCTAACCCTTGCACTATGCGGTTATCATGAACCAAGGCACCTGTGTGAGGATGATGGCCACTTCATGGCTCAGTGGGATGATCTGTGGGTTCATGCATGTGGCTGCAATATTCTCATTACCCTCTTGTGGGTCCAATATAGTACATCAATATTTCTGTGATATCCCACAGCTCCTAAGCCTCTTAGATTCCAAAGTAATTATTACTAAAATTGGAGTCATGGTGTTTTTTACAAGTGTTGCAGTAGTCTGTTTTGTTTCAATTACTCTTTCTTATGAGTATATTTTTTCTTCCGTCATGAGCATTCCATCCAAGCAGAGTAGACCAAAAGCATTTTCTACTTGCATCCCACATAATGCTGTTGTAACACTCCTTTATGATATTGGGTATCATTGCCTATTTCAAGTCAAGATCAGATTCCCTTTCAATGCTGGATCTTCTCTTCTCTGTGCTCTACACAGTGTTGCCCCCAAACCTGAATCCTGGTATAAGATGATAGCTTATTGTATTTCTGATTTGCATTTTCCTAATAGCTAGTGAAGTTAAGCATATTTTCATGTGAATTATCAACATCTGTATTCCTTTTTGGAAAAATGCATATTCAAGCCTCTTGCCCATTTTTTTAATGGGTTGTTTTTTCTGTTTATTTTCAAGGTGTAGAATTTCTTTATATATGCTGGATATGGAGTCCTTATTGGATAAGTGGTTCATAAATATTTTCTACCATCATGTAGGCTGCCTTTTCACTTTCTTGACAAACTCCTTTTAAGCACAAACATTTTTAATTTTGAGGTTGTCCCATTTGTCTATTTTTTCTTTCATTGCTTGCGTTTTGTTTGTAAATTATATGAAACCATTTCGTACTAAAAGTTCTAGTAGATACTTTCCTACATCATCTCCTAGGAGCTTTATGGTCTGGGCTTTTACATTTAGGTCTTTGATCCATCTTGAGTAAATTTTAGTATAAGGCATGAGATGATGATCTTTCTAATTCTTTTGGATATGGCTATCCAGTTCTCCAGCAAACATTTGTTGAAGAGGCTATTCTGTCCCAGTTAAGTGTGCTTAGTGTGGCCTTGTTGAATATCAGTTACCCATATATGTGCAGGTCTATATCACTGCTCTCAACTTGATTCCATTAGTCAGTATGTCAATCCTTGTGCCAATACCATGCACTTTTGAACACTGCAGTTTTGTAGTATGTTTTAAAGTCAAATAGTATGATTCCTCCAAATTTGTTTTTCTCTTTAAATATGCTTTGGGTACTCTGGGCCATTTGCCTTTCCAAATAAATTTCATAATTGGCTTTTCCAATTCAGTAAAAAGATGCTGTTGTTATTTTTTTGGGGGGAGTGTGTTAAATCTGTAAATCAATTTGGGTAGAATAGACATATTAATGATATTTAGTCATCTAATTCATGAACATGGAATAATCTTCCATTTATTTAGTTCATCTTTGATTTCCTTTAGCAGTGTTGTGTAGTTCTCTGTGTGCAAGTCCTTTACATCCAACCAAAGAAACAAAAGAAATATCCTGAAGAGATACAGGATTTAAGACAATCAGTGATGTTCACACAACTCTCCTAAATCAATTTAAAGGATTTAAAGAAAATATTACTAAAGAAATAAGGATATTAAGAACACACTGGGAGAGCATAAAGAACAATTTGAAAGCCTGCAAAGAAAAGCAACAGACCTTATGGGAATGAAAAACAAAATGGATGAGATTAAAAATACATTATAGTACATAAGAACAGATTTGAATTGCTTGAAGACAGAATTAGTGATTTTGAAGACAGAACATCTGATGTGGAAAAGACAGGAGAACAGAAAGAGAAGAGAATGGAAAAAAGGGAGCAGTGTCTCAGGGTATTGAATAACAACACAAAACACACAAACTTTCACATTATTTGTGTCCCATAAGGAGAAGAGAATGGAAAAAGAGCAAAAAGAATATTTGAGGAAATAATGACTGAAAAGTCCCAATCCTTATGAAGGATATAAATATCAATATCCAAGGAGGACAACACACCCTAAACAAAAATCCAAATAGAACTTCCCCAAGAAGCCTACTATTCAGAAAGACAAATATCAGAGATAAAGGGAGGATTCTGAAAGCGCCAAGAGAAAAACAAAACATCACATATAAGGGAACTTGATAAGATTAAGTGCCAACCTCACATCAGAAAGCATGGAGGAGAGAAGAAAGTGGCATGATGTATTTTAGGTACTGAAAGAGAAAAACAGCCAACCCAAAATTCTGTATTGGGCAAAGCTGTCCTTCAAAAATGAGGGTGAGTTCAAAGACTTCACAGAAAACAAAATCCAATAAAATACATTACCAGAAGAGGAGAATTACAAATGATACTAAAGAAAGTGTACAACTTGAAAGGAAAAAACAAGGGCATGAGATTTGGAGAAGAGTTTAGAAATGAAGATTATTAGGAAAAGTAAACTAAAGGACAGGAAGACAATAGAATTATATGACAACAGAAAGCTGAAGGACAAAATGGATGGAGTAAGTAATGCCTTTACAGTAATGACACTGAATGTTAATAGATTGAGCCCCCCAATAAAAAGACATAGAATGATAGAATGGATTAAAAAAAATAAGCCATCTATATGTTGTCTACAAAAGACCCACCTCAGAAGTAAGGGAACAACCAGGTTAAAAGTGAAAGATTGGAAAAAGGTATTCCATACAAATAGTAAGCAAAAAGGAGCTGGAGTAGACCAGATAAATGTTAAATAACAACGTTAGAGTATATGAACAATAATTGCTCAGTGCAACTGGCAAATTGTTCCTGTGAACAGTTTTTTTTTTCATACAAAATAATCTCTTGTTTTAATTTAGGATGGCTGGAAAAGTAATAAATTTTTGGATATTTCATTTTTCTTTAACATTTTCTTATTCACACTCTTTAATTAAAATAATCTATCTGGATCAATATTGATTTAGCATGACTACTGTTGAACAAAATTTTGTTTTCCTACCTCATAAAATTATGAGTTGGCAAATTGTTATCTGCTGTGAATTCATTTCAGTAAGATGTGAAGAATTCTCAAATAGGAATTTGATTATATAGAAAGAATTATAGCCTAAATAGAATTTAATTAAACTGATAATTTATTCCATTCTTAGAGATTATTTCCATTAGCTAGAGATATAATATTAAAATTAGTATTATGTTATAATTAATTTCTATTATATTTGAATTATTATATACTTTTATAAATGTTTATTGCTATGCTATTTTTTATAATTGATTATATTAACTCTAATCTAACCTTGAACTTTCTTTTAAAATTTGTAATTTTTTTCAAATTATTTTCTTATTTATTTTACAGTTTTACAGCAAAGGACTTTTTAACAACTGAAAAAAAGCCATTGATTATCACTTTGGATTGATCATATGGTATGTGAATATATCTTAATAAACCTGCTTTATAAACAAATAATTGTGCAAGAATAGGCAGAAATAGCAGTTATGTACAGCAGGACAGCAGGGAAACAGACAGATTGAGAGATAAAAAATTTTCTTGTTTGTTTTTTGTTTATTATTATCACTGAAATAATGAAAATTCTTTAATAATCATTGAAGTGATGAATGCACAGATATGTAATTATACCAAATACCATTGATTGTACACTTTGGAATAAATTGTATGCTTTATTAATATGTATCAATAAAATTGTTTTGTTTAAAACAAAAGTCATCCCCCAAAATCCAAAATTATCAAGGTTCTTTAAAAATGTGGATTTGTATCATTAACCACAGGGTATGGTTACTATGGTGTATAGCATGTCTTTGTGAGGTGAGGTATTTTTTCTTTGTTCAAGTTTTCCATCAAAATTGAGTGTGGAAATAAACTGAACTCAGAACCACACCTTTGAATTACCCTATTCTAAGGTGTTGGGAAAAAAAGGTAAATGACCCACTTTAAAAATGGGCAAAAGACTTGAATAGACATAAGTCCAAAGAAGAAATACAAATGGTGAAAAAACACATGAAAAAATGTTCAACATCACTATCAATTAGGGAAATGCAAATTAAAGCTACAATGAGAAATCATTTCACACCTATTAGAATGGCCAATATTAATAAGTCAGAAAGCTACAAGTGTTGGAGAGGAGGTAGAGTGATAGCAATGCTTATTCACTGTTGGCGGGAAGGTAGAGTGGTACAGTCCTTGTGGAGGACTGTTTGGCAATTCCTAAGTAAGTTGAATATAGACTTGCCATGGGACCTGGCTATACAACTACTAGATATATACCCAGAAGAACTGAGAGTGGTGACACAAACAGACATTTGCGCACTGGTGCTCATAGTGGCATCATTCCAAATCCATAGGGAAACAACCCAGGTTCTCATCAACTGATAAAAGGATAAACAAATTGTGATGTATACACACAATGGAAAATTATGCAGAAGAAATGAAATTGTGGAGAATAAGACAGCATGGATAAACCTGGAGGACATTATGTTGAGTGAAGCAAGCCAGACACAAAAGAACAAATACTGTATGACTGTGTGTTATGAACTAAATATATTGTTTAAACTCATAGATTTCATAATTACAATATAGATCATCAGAAAATAGGAGGGTAGGGAATGGAATGTTGAAGGTTAATCTGTGCAGAATTGGTAAAAAGATTGTTAGTAAATCTTTGGAAATGAATAGAAATGGTGAAAGCAAATCATAATGTCTGTAACTAGCAGAACTATTATTGGTTGGCAGTGGTTGAAAAGGAAATTCTAAGAACATGTATATTACTAGAAGGAAACCTAAAAAATGTAACATGGTACTGTATAGCATAGTGAAACCTCATGTGAAATACAAATATGGGTGATATTGCACATATATGACTGTTTTTACAAAATATAAATACAAATAAACTAGAGAGACAGAAATGAAATAACAGCTATGTACAGCAGGAGAAGCATAGAAAGATTGTGAGGGGATAAGTTTTTTGTTTATCTGTTTTTTTGTTTCTATTATTGGAATAATGAAAATGCTCTAATAATGAAATGATGAATGCACATGTAATTATATCAAATACGATTGATTGGACACTTTAGATGGGTTTATGCTTTATTAATATGTATTAATAAAATTTTAAAAAGTACAATAAGATACCATTTCACAACTTAATGAATGGCCATGATCAAAACAGAAAGAAAAAAAAAACAAACAGAAAAATGTCAGTGATGAAGAGGATGTGGAGATAAAGGAACACTCCTTCACTGTCAGTGGAAATGTAGAATGGTGCAGCCTCTGTGGAAGACAGTTTGGCAGCACCTCAAGAGGCTGAATCTAGAACTGCTGTATGATCTACCAATTCTATGCCAAGGAATATATTCAGAAATGAAATCAAGGATGCAAACTGACATTTGCACATTGATGTTCATAGCAGCATTATTCATAATGGAATTCTATTGAGTTGTAAGAAGAAATAAAATCAGGATGCATGTGACAACATGGATGAATCTTGAGGACATTATATTTCATGAAATAAGGAAGACACAAAAGGACATACACTGTATGGTCTCACTATTATGAACTAAGTAGTATGAGTAAACTTACGGAGGTAAACATTAGAGTAGAGGTACTAGGAAAGAGAATGTTGGTTGCGAATGGGAGCTGCTGCTCAATGTAAGTATAGTTTTTAATAAAGTTTATTATAAACATGTGGAAATGAATAGAGATGGTAACACATTATAGTGATTATAAGTAATATTGTTGATAAATAAATGAGATTGTGGCTAAAAAGGGTAGCCTATGGTTGGAAATTTCAATAGAAATGAAATGACAGAAAAATCTAGGGTATGTGTAACTTGATGATTTGAGTGGTGGATGAAGAGTGTGAATAATAGTATGGATATAAGAATATCTTTTACAAAGTGTTAAGAATTTGGTGATAAATGGGAAAATTACAACGAATGTAACTTATGGATGACAGCCAAAAGTAATATTGTAATAATATTGCAGCAATGGCAAAGAAGGTATTCCATCACTTCTAAGACAATTATGGGGAATCTAAGGGGGTGGGATTTTTCCTTTTGAAGTAATGAAAATGTTCTAAAATTAACTGAGGTGATGACAGCACAAATCTGTGATGAAAATTAAAGCCACTGAGTGTGCATGTTGAAAGGATTGTTCAAAACATGGAGATGGAGGAGGTAAGATGGTGTCAGTTTAGGAGGGCACTTGCTGACTCGCTCTCTGAGGTTGGCTGATTGGGGACAGGGTCCTACCTGGGGGTCTGTGCTGTGGGCACATGGAGAGAGTACCTTGGGGGCATCTATCTGGAGGCAGCTCGAAGGCCTGGATTGCTCGGTAGAGATTCATGAGTTTTAAGCCTACCTGTGGTGGTTAACACAGACAGCTGAGCCCCACCCTCAGAGAAAAAGGCTGGTTTGAGCTGTGACACCCATTGGCAACCCAGTGAGAGGGAGCATTCTCCAAGAGTCAGAGGGTTGTGGTGAAGGGTTGAGAGGGGTTTCCTTTCTGTGGATTTGGCTGCCTGGAACCCCTTGCAGTTTTGGGTAACAAAATAGCTGGATTAAATCAGCACCAGGCAGAGGGGAGGGGCAAATCTGCTGAAGAAGTTGATTTACAAAGCTGCCCAGGGATACGCCCCAACTCCCACCCGTGAGAGGGAGCATTCTCCGAGAGTGGGAGGGTTCTGACAGAAGGTGGAGAGGGGTTTCCCTTCTGTGGATTTGGCTGCCTGGACATCCTCATAGCTTTGGGGGGCAGATAAGCCAGCTTGAAGCAGCACCAGGCTGAGGGGAGGAGCAAATCTACTGAGAAAGCCTGATTTACCCAGCATCTTGGTGACACTAAGCTTGGCTCCAGAGGGGGTGGAGTCAGCCAAATTTATCATTCTGCACTAACAGGCAACAGAGCTTCAGCTCCCCTGGGGAGGCCGGCCAGGAAGTGGGAAGTGCTTGATTAGTTTCCACAAGCCTAGTTAGGGTCCCCTCCATGAAGGGGGTGGTCTAGAAGAGGACTTCTTTTGGGTCCCTTATTTTGCCAAAAAAAAAAAGACAGTCACTTTAAAAAATAAAAAATGAATTCTTATTTTTAATTTAGTTTAATAGCTAAAATCTGCCTCAAAACCTGCAGATAGAAGTTTGCAGGGCATTTGATTAATAAAAACAAGCAGGCTGAGAGGTTCCACAAGGACCCAAGAAGGAATGCTGTTCTTCCTTAGCTTTGTTTGCCTGCTTGCTTGTGTGGTTCTTTGGGTTTTCTCTGTTTATTTGTTGTCTCTTGCTTTTCTTTCCTCTGTCCTCCCCCATTCTGTTTTTTTTTTTT
>JAQZBX010041618.1:0-22274 GCA_029593785.1 Cabassous unicinctus | reverse complement strand
TGCATCAGCCCACCGCACCGCTCAGGCTGGCGTGCCCTCACAAGGAGGCCTCAGGACGCGAACCCGGGCCTCCCATATGGTAAACGGGGACTGTATCCACTGAGCCACACCCGCTTCCCCTTGCTGCATCATCTTGTGTCAGCTTGCCACACCAGCCCATTGCTCCAGCTCGGTGTCTTGCTTGTCTTCTCCAGGAGGTACCAAAAACTGAACCCAGGACCTCCCATTTGGTAGGCGGGAGCTCAATCGCCAGAGCCACATCTGCTTCCCTCCATATAAATTTTAGGATAAGCTTGCCTATGTCTGTAAAAATTCATTTTAGGATTTTAAGAGGAGTTGCATCTTTATTATGTTGAGTCTTCCAATCCATGAACACGTATGTCTCTCTTCATTTATTTAGGTATTCTTTATTTCATTAGCATTTTGTAATTTTCAGCATATAGATCCAAAACATGTTTTGTTAGATGTATTCCTAAGTATTTCATTTTATTTGAAACAATTATATGGTATTGTGTTTTTAATTTCAGTTTTCATATGTTGTTAGTGTATAGAAATATGATTGATTTGTATGTGTTGAACTTATATCCTGTAACTCTGCTGAACTCACTTATTAGTTCTATGCTGATGGGCTGAGAAATCTCAGGAGGTTCCTAAGTTTGAGAGTCAGGAAACCAGGTGCAGGGCAAGGATTGCTACAAAGCAGCAGATTCATTTATAGGAGCCTGCACTGGTGCTGAGCATCAGCTTGATGCCTAAGGCCATCCCAGACTCAACCCCAGTGCCACCTGTTAGACCCTACCAGTCCTGAGGTTGGTGACTGGGCTCATGCTATAGGGTACTAAATGTGCCCTCTGTCTCAGGCCATATCCACAAATGACACTGGCCTTAGCCCCTTGCATACCCTCCCACCTTCCCTGGTGTACTCTGCTTACCTGGCCACTGATTTCTTCTCTCCGGAGCAGCCGAATGGCCAGACGCAGCAGCCCTACTACTGCCCTTTCCACAAGGAAGCAGAAATCCTGTGCCTGGACACACAGGTGGTATAGATGGTCTCGGACAGTCTGCCATATACAGCCCACACGGTCCCTGCAGGGAACACAAGAGATAAGGACAGTTTCAGCTGGAGAGGCCACCAGGCAAAAAGCCTCCCTTCCTGATCGAGCCTGGACCTTTCAGGACGGGTGTAATGAGGAAGCTTCTCCCCCTTGTCTATAGCCTCATGTGCATTTTACCCTAGATGGCTCCAGGCTTCCCTCCCTTTGGCACAAGACCAGTACAGGGCCTGCCTAAAGACTGCCTTCATCTGCTTTCTCCTACCTGTTCTCTAGCACAATTCTCAGGAGCATCTCCAGGCAGAAAGCAGCATCCTCCTCATCATATGTCTCTTCATCTGGTGTCACAGAGACCAGAGCCTGGAACAGAAGCAGCAGGAAGGGAGACTTGGAGGAGAAGCCAGCCACTGGCCCTGCCCTGCCAGGGATCCAGACATAATACTGCTATGCCCCCACACCCCAGGCCCAGTCCTTCCATCACTCTTTCCTCTTCATATGGTAGGTACCTTTATGAGCTCTTGCAGTGACTCCAGCTGAAGGAATTTGCTTTCTGTGATCATCTTTTCTGGGTCACACTGCTAGAGAAGGCACATAATAGAGGGGTCAGCAACAAGGGCTGGAGGGAAGACAGCATCCCCAAAAGCTAGGGAGAGAGGGCAGAAGGAGTTATGATTCTATTTTTCCATTTGCAGGGCAATGTTTGCCCAGTAGGGAGGGCTCTGGGCTTGCTCACCAGGGGTGGGCAGGTAGTACCTTGATACAATCCAAAGCCACTCTCTTGGCCTCTTGATTCTCAGTGGATGGGCCCCTCACACTAGACTGCTCAGGACCACTCAGTGTCAGCCAGCTTACGAAGCTCAGCACTGTTGACTCTCCTCTGTAGAAAATGGGTACAGCCCTGGTGAGCCCCAGAACCCTGATCTACCCTCCCTAAAGCTTTCAGCTTCTAGTCTACCCTCACCGGTTTGATGGTGTCTCCTCCCGCTGCAAAGAAATCTTGCCATTTGGATCCACAAAATCTTCTACCTGGAAAAGCAGGTCAAATGTAATTTATTTCCACATGCCCTTTGCATTTCCTGGACCCCATGCAAAATTGGCTTTCTTCCTAGAGTCCTCTGGCCTACACTACTGGGCCTCCTCTAATTGGTGGCTGGCAGTAGCTCCCACCAGCCTTCCTTTATAGCTATTCCCCAGGATCAGTGGTCTTACATTTGAGGAGTAAGCTTTAGTAGGCATCAGGCCCAGTGCTACTTTCAACCTGTTCTGTATACAGCATATAATCTTGGGGCTCTTGCCATGTTGACTACTTTCCCACCAAGAATTACCTCCACCATAGCTTTTGGCAGCAGCTGGGCTCGGAAGAGCTGCAGCATGGCCTCCATGATATTCTTCCAGCCCTCCCGCAAAATGTCGCCATGACGATGGGCCAAATGGAATACCGTCTTGGCTGCAATGTGAGCTTTAGGGTTGCTTCCAAACACACTGGGTAGGTTCTCAATAGACTGGAAAAGATGATGAGAAGAGGCTTAGGGTCTGGCTGATATCTGGAAAGGAAAATCTTTTAACCTTCTTTCTATGGGTCCCTGAGGATTTTTCTGCTAGCTCTGCTCAAACTCCCATAATACTTGAGGGAAGGGCTAACCTGTTTAAGAGATACAAGTTTAACCCAAACTTCTATCTATTCTCCCATCCCCATTACATCTGATGACACTATTCTCACGCCAGGGTATGCAAGACAGAAATGGCTTAAGCACTGATATGGTCTAGGGGGCTGAGGGAAGAAGAGGTGGAGGGAAAGCAGCTCCACACATAGGGGAGATTCATGGCTAGAAGAGAGGTCCTCCTTTGAAACTCCAAGTACACAGTCCCTGCCCCTGCTCACCTCACTGCTGAGAGCTGTAAATTTGCACAGAGAGATGATGAGATTGTCAAACACATCGCTGAGGCCATAGTGGGCAGAGATCATGGCGCACTTCCTGTAACATTACACCCATCCCAGAAACAGAGTCACTGGAAGGCTGTGCAGACCCTCCAAGTCCCTAAGGAGGCTTGCTTGGGACTTCCCCAACCAGTCTCAGGAAGAAATCTTTTATTTTCAAGTCTGTTTAAAACTAAGCTTTCCCAAGCTTCAGCCTTCCTCCAAAAACTCAGGAGGAATCCCATTCTATGGAAAATAAGAGTGGGAGTCAGAGAGGAATGCAGGCAACCATGGTAGCTCAGAGAGCTGGGAGGAGGTCAAGACCAAGGCCAAATGGGCTACCTGAAGCCTGAGATGGCTTTCTGGATGATTGTTTCTTCAAGGCTTTTGTCAAAGACATAAGAGAGAGCAGCAATAGTGGGGCCCCAAGTCATGGTGAAGAGGTCAAGATCATAGCTGCCAGAAGGCAAACGCAGGAATATGCCCTCAGGGGTGGCTCCTCGATGAAGCAGGACATTCCACATATAGTTCTCCCGAACCAAGCCTGTCTGCTCCTCAGGCATCACAATTTCCTCATTCCTGTCAACAGGCAAGGAAAGGAGGGGGGCCTTTACTTCTGTAGTAAGATCTTATACTTTCTGGGTGTGACAGAATGAACAACTCTACTGTTTCTGATTTACAGTCAAGAATTAAGTGTCCCATCTCTGACCTCTCACCCAAGTTTCACCCTCCAGTGGCCCATCTTGGGTTTTATACGAGCCCCAGAATGTACCTTGTGAGCTAGACCAGATAACCCAGGTGCTTTGGTTTGGGGAGTGGGGCTATGACATCCCACTTAAAAAGGACAGTTTGGACCTTAGCTCCAAGTACTAGAGTCCCAATATTGTTCAGGCTTCTATAAGGAAGAAGCAAGTTGGGAGAGAGGGGGCTGCCCAACTAAGTCCCAAGGCTAAGCCCAGGGCATATGAGTACCAGAGTCTGGTGTGACTCTCTAAAAACTGGAAAAGGAGGCAATGAGCTTCTCCTTAACAGAGATGCTACACTGTTTTCCATACATACTCACTTGATGGCATGGTACATGTCCTCCAGGATGTCCTGCTCAAAGTCCTTGCCTCCATTCACACCTTTTAGGTTTTTGCGAAACTCCTAGAGACAGGCTGATGAACTTTCCCCCCTTGTGTTAATGCTGAAGCCCCACCTAAGGAACTCCTGGGTCTGTGGTAAGTAGGACTTAGGAAACAGTAATTGAACTAACCCATCCCACCCTCTACCTCAGTTTACTCTTCTGGATTGGCCAGCCCTCCCTGATATCCTCAGACAGAGCCCCATCTTCTGTGCCCGTTGGAAATCCCTTGTTCTTCCTGCTACCTCCAAAGCTGTGCTGGATCTTCTCTACCCTGGTTGGGACCCAAGCTTACCTCCAGGGTCATGGGTGCATTCTGCTTGCGAACATTGTGGTTGTGCTGGTCAGTATTAAGCATGATGACAGCATAGGCCAGGGCAAAGCAGGCATCGCTATTGGCAAATGGGGAGCCATTACAATTCTGAAAAAGCAAAGACCCCCCCACCTGTGTCAATGTCTTTCTTTGGTCAATTAAACCTTTAATACCAACCCACTGGTCAGTGCCAATACAGAGGGAAGGTACCCCTAGAAAATGCCCAATCTCTTGCCAACTCCTTAACAGAAAATAATCTCTCTATGGAAAGCTCACTAATGTTGCTCTCAAGCCTTCTTAAGAGACAGCAGCTAGGGAAGCAGATGTGGCTCAAGTGATTGGGCTCCTATCTACCATATAGGAGGTCCAGGACTCAATTCCTGGGGCCTCCTGGTGAAAAGCAAGCTGGCCCGGCACGGTGAGCTGGCCCGAGCGGAGATCTGGCCCACACAGGAGTGCTGGCCCACGCGGAAAGCTAGTGCAGTGAGATGACGCAACAAAAAGAGACACAAAAGAGAGACAATGAGAGATGCAGCAGACCAGGGAGCTGAGGTGGCGCAAGAGATTGAGCAGCCTCTCTCCACTCTGGAAGGTCCCGGGATCAGTTCCTGGTGCCGCCTAAAGAGAAGACAAGCAGACACAGAACACACAGAGCAGACAGCGAGTGCAAAAAACAACGAGGTGGGAGGAGAAACAAACAAACAAACAAACAAATAAATAAATCTTAAAAAAAAAAAAGAGACAGCAGCTGGATCCTTTAGTTGGAGTCATAGAACCTCTCTGTCAAATTGGCCTGGGATCCTGGCCTCAGCCCCTGACTTTTGAACTCACCCTCCAATGCTCTGTGAATGCCTCCAGCAGCCTCTGGATGACTGGTGCTTCCCCAGGCAAGCGGAAAGCTTCCAGATAGAGACGGAGAGCTTCATCTAGTCGCAGACCCTGAAAGCTGAAGGTGCTACAGGAAAAGGAAGAAGGATGAAGAAGCTGAAGGTATTATGTTGGCTGCGGATGCTGAGCTTTCTTTCTACTAGCCAGATTAATCCTTCTATTCTGCTCTAATTGGAAAACAGGAGGCTGAGGACTCTGGCAAAAGGGAGTTATCTCCTGGTCATCCCTAAACACAGACCAGAACTTTGACAATCCCTTCATCAGCAGACTCTTACCTAGAAATCTCATCCTCTAGAACTCAGCTGCACCCCTCTGCAATGCTCTCTATGCAAAATGGAGTGGCTCCCAAAGCTATCTCTCTGGAGCCTCTTTCGGGTGCAACACATATAGATGATGGGAAAATAAAGAGAGTGTGTCCTGGGTCACTAGCAGGAATTGACTAAGGCTGCTTTGGAGGAGGGCTGCCCTGTTCCCCGAGACTGATCACTATCTATGTCCCACATTGGTTACAGCTTCCTCACCTCACAAAGCTCTCCAACAGGTCAATGTTTTTGCGGTCACTCACAAATTCCCCAATCATTTTCTTGTCCAGCCAAGGGTTCTCTCGGAGCCACTGGGCTACTTCTGTATTGTCCATTGGAATGGTGAGAAGGCCCTTCTCCTGCAGAAACTGGATCCCCTTCTTTGGTTTCTGGTTGAACTGCTCTGTGCCAGTGATCAGTAGCTGAAGGAGAAAGACTTTAAGTGTCAGAAGCTGCTCTGCTCCTAAATCAGACAAGGCCTGGCCAGGCTGGATTCCATCATAGCCCAAAGCTGGTCATCTAATGGGCTACTAAGATGTGGTCCTTAGTGACTCCAGAAGTAAAGTTGGATGATACTGGCTCTAGCTTTCCCCCATTTTCATGACTAATTAGAACTGGCTAAGGAACTCCTATTCACTTCTTTTCTGAGTGCTCAAGAAACATGGGGACAGCCCCCTCTCCTCCAACTTGAGGATCAGGAAAGAAAGTAGAAGTAAGAGACCAGAGAAGATTTTCTTCTTCTCTTCAATTTTATAGCTATCCCTGGCATTTGTTTTCAGTCAGCAGCTTGATAAGAGTCTAGCTTAGATTCATCTCCTTTCTTTGGTTGCCTAGCTCTTAAGGCCCTGGGGTTTGAAAGACAAGGTAAACAATGATGATAATTCAACTTTCTATCTGTCTCATCACAGCCCTGCAATCAAGAGCACACATAAGCCAAAGTCATTCAGGAGCTAGGCTAGGCCAGCAATAAGAGGAAAAAAGGGTTAAATAGGAGGTTTTCTTTGTGTTAAGAAAAATAAAAAGCACAAACAATTATTTGAACTTTACTAAAGCACCAGAATAAATGTCATTTCCTTTTATTCCCAATCACTACCCTAGAGCTGGAGTTGACCAATAGTAACCTTCTGTGACCCACAAGACACCAGCTCCCAGAGATCCTGTCACTCCCAGTAACACCTCACTGTCTGCTATGTTAGTATTTGCCCAGGGGCATACAATAGGGTTTGCCCAACCACATGGCTTAGGAGTAAGGGAAGGGCTTCAAAGGAGATGTGGGGGTTGTGGAAGTCCCAATAAGCTCATAGACTGTCTGACGAAGCTCTACAAAGAGCTGCTAGATGTTTCCTCATCCTCTGGAACCTCAACAAAGGACACCCAGAGGTAGGTGGAGGCTGAGTTACAGGGACTGTAATTATATGTACCTTCTTTTTGTTTTTCATTTCAATCAGTTCCCTTGGATCTGGCAGGAGACTGGAAAATCGAGGTGGCTTCCGGGTAAACTTTTTGTCAGCTAGGAAGGGCAAGAAGAGAGTGAAAAACCCAGAAGACCTTGCTTATCAGGACAGGGACTTTTGAAAGGTCAATGATATACTCCTGCAGTGAAAAAGTAGGATGGCTCAGAAATTTTCTTCTCCTCTTCAGTTTTCCAATTCCCTGGAAGCCCTTTCTTTTGGGGCTCCAGAAATTTTCTTTCCTCTCTCTGGGCCTGAAGGCATGGTTAGCAGCCAAAGCTCACTTAGCTGCTCCCCGAGGGCATCTCTGTTCCCCTCCCTCCACTCCGGGTCCTCTAGTTAAGGGACCTAAAGTACATGGACACCCAGTACCCACCCCCAGAGTCACCGGCTTCCTCCAGATCGCTGCATCCTGGCTTCCCATGTTCTGTCAGCAGCCGCCCTCCACCTGGCAAATGCAGGCCTGGGATGTCTGGGGCCATGCCTATAGCCTTCCCATTACTGGCTGCTCTCTCAGCTGGTAAGAGAGAAAAAGACATGTGAAGATTTAAAGGTAGGAAGCCAAGCAGAGCTGCAGGAGAGGTTGAATCCCAAGCAAGGAGAACCGTATGCTCCCACATAGGGAGACAGATATAACCAAGCCAAAACAAGTGGTCACTGTCCCAGGTCAGCTAAGTATTAGATTCTATAATTAAATTAAAGGACTACCCAGTCATGTTCCATGATCTTCTGCAACCTCAATATCAAGGGGAAGATAGAGAAGATTTATTAGAGAGGGGAGGGAGATACTGAGGGTGGAGGTGAGGTCGAGGAAGATGGGGCCTGGAGCTTTTAGGTACAGAAGTCCTATATCCTTTTTTTCTTTTTCTTTTTTTTTTTTTGAGGTACCGAGGTAGGGGATTGAACCCAGGACCTCATATGTGGGAAGCCGGTGCTGAACCACTGAGCTACACTGGTTCCCTAGTTGGCTTTTTCGTTTGTTTGCTTGTTTTGTTTTTAGAAGGCATTGGGGATTGAATCTGGGACTTCATACATGGGAAGCAGGTGCTCAACCACTTGAGCTACATCCTCTCCCCTATATCCTTTAATATCTGTTCTTTTCTCTTCCCCTAAAGAGATAGTAATTCTGTAAAAGCCCCCAAAGTAGGGAGAAGGAGAAAGAGAAAAGTCCATGAATCCTGCTAACCTGCCTAGCCTGTGATTCAAACCACCAAACCCCAGAAACATAGAATAGGGAGCACTACAGGGGAACTGATATAAGGGTTCTAGTAAGTAGAAAGAGAGTAAGCACAGAGCCCTGGGGTCCTCAGAGGAAGAAATGCCTCTCACTATTGCTGGCTTCTCGGGTGCCATCTACTGCCTCATAGCTGGGTCTGGCTGCCTCTTTCTTTTCCTGCTGGGTGAGGTTGTTGAGAACTTTGGCTTGGCAGTGGGCCTCAGTGCTGTCAATCACTGTCAAAAGGGCATCAAGAGACAGCAAGTGTGTTGTATAGAGCTGACCAGAGACAGGAAAGGCATTCTGGAAAGTAAACAGACTTGAGGTTAGGAGAATACTTTACATTTTAAATGACACTTTTTTCAAAAATTCTGAAACCTATAACTTCTATATTGCCCTGAGAAAATGTCCTTCTTTTTCCTGTTTCTCAGCTCCCAAGTGTTCCCCTCCCTGTATGTAGTATCCCCACTACCACCAGGGAAATTTCCTTAATAGAGCCTTCTTTCTAGAGCCAGTAATAGTGCTCAGCACCTTGGACAGCAGCTTGGTGAGCTCCTCAAAAAGGCTGGAACAATAGTAGTCACAATCATAGTTGATGTAGAGCTCGGTGACAAAGCTTGGGATGCGCCAAAGCTGCACAAAGGCCTCCAGCGCCATCTCCTTCATCTCGTAAGGCATCTTGGGGTTTTCCACAGTGATAATCTCCATGAGCTTTTTGATGTACATCTGGCAATAACCCAACAATTGCCATTTGGTGGGGAAAGGATTCAAGATAGGAAGAGACAGATTTGGATAGGAAGAATATTAAACAGAGGGAGCAGATGACCAGCCAGGAGGCATGCAGTAAGTGACACCTCAAAGTATTTCATCCCCTAAACACATCCCCCTTTTTGGCCTCCATGTTTGATAAGGTCCTGGTCTCTACCCTACACCTGATTCAAAACAAGTTGGCTGTTGCCCTTTTTGTGCTCTCCATGTGGCCCTGACTTGGTCCTATTTAAGTCCTTTATGCAATTTAATGGCAACGCCAGCTTGACTTGCCTGCCTGTGTTGCAGAGGAATTGCTAGGCAAAAGAGCTGTTCCCACTCATGGTGAGGCTACCCACACTAGCCCTTCTATTTGGTTTCTTCCACTTTACAGCCAGCCAGTTTTCTGGAGGTTCCTTTTAACTTCTCCACCAAAGAAGCCAGCCAACGAACCAGACTATGGGGCCTAAAAGCACTCTCCTACAGGAAGCCCCTAAATCCCACCCCTGCAGCATGACAGAGCTGAGCCCACTGGTGATGCCATGCAGTAGCTTATTTTTATTTCTTTTTCTTCCAGGGTCAGGAAACTCACCTCTAATTGGAACTTGAGATGCTCCCGCATGCTCTCAAACAGTAGGAAGCATACCCGAAGGGAAGCAGCATACAGGTTCAGCCGCTCTACGCTGAGTAGCTGGAGATCAGAGTAGGGTGGATCATGAGGTATCTGAACCTGACTATGGCTCAACCAGGAGAGAGGCAGGAGAGCAAACTTGGTGGAGGTGCTCTGAGGGAACGCTATATCTAGCCATTCTTACATTTCCCTCTGGGTGCCAGAGTTCTGGGAAACTATTGAAACCCTCTTACTATAACTACTGGCCCATCAGGAGGGAGGTGTTATCCTGGGCGCTATACTCTTCTCACAAAATCACCCAAACCTTCTTGTGCTCCCTTGGCACTTGAGAGTCCCAGTCTTACCTGGAATAAGTGGCGGCACATTTCATCCTTGATGAGACCCAACAGGATCTGGCACTGAGCCACAGGGGCTGATTCAAGAGCCACTGTTAGCAAATGCAGTCCCATGTGGATCATAACCTCTGAGTTGTGGCGGTCGTGTGGGTTGGTGAGAGATATGAGGAAGCGGAAAAGCTCGCGGATGCAAGGAAGACCATATGGGACCAAAGTTGTACCTGGGGAAGGATAGGAGGGAAATGGGACTACTAAGAAACAACTGGCCTGAAGGTTTGGCCTACTCTGCCCTGCATTACACAAGGCAATTTCAAGTAAGTGATTCTCTTCAAGGAAAAAAGAACCTGGGGAAATGTGGGGGCTAGTCTCACTTATTGGAGGGAATCAGCATTGATCCTACCTTTCTGTTAAAAGTCCCAAGCTTTCTATTCTTCCCTCTCACTTCCTATTGTCCACCAAACTCCCTCTCTGTATAAGTTAGGGAAGGGCTCCAACCATGCCAACAGTTCTCTGGGTTGATTCCATTTCCTGACTACAAAATGGTGTAGAATGTGGACCAGCAGGCAGCTGTCACCTTAGGTCCAAGATGATCTAAGCTCAGGCAGAATGGGTGGAGTGGGGGAGGTGAATGAGTCTGCCAGATAGTACTCACCTTCTTTCTGGGAGGACTGTGTAAAACGTACACCTCGGGGATTGACGTAATCCATGTCATGGACAGAGGCAGAGTCAGAATGGTCAGCAGGGGATGTGCATTCCTCTAACACTTCAGGGATGGATTCCACAGATGCTGATTGGGCCTTTTCCACCTGGGCCCCCTCCTGCTATGACCAGTAGCAGGGGGATATAGTAAGAAGGATGAGGCAAGAACAACTTGGAACTTATTCTCCTGAAGTACCTGCGTTCCACGCTGTCCCAATTGTAGTGCAGGTGTAGGGTCAGCTCAGTGAACTATGAATTGATGCAAGATGGTTCAGGGCAGGAGTATGATGAAGAGCTCAGAAAACATCTCCTGAGGCATCAGTGAACTACAATGACTGGAACCCTAGAGTCAGTAGAGGTACTCACAGGCTTAGGATTCAGGACATTACCTTCCAGAAAAAGCCATGGCCAGTTGTCTCACCTTTGCCAAGTACCACCTATATGTATAACTTGATAAATCCCATCAGCTATCTCTCACAGTGAGTCATGCTGTGGGTTTTCCAGGCAGCGCAACTAATTCTAGGAAACAGGAGAGGAAGAAGAACCCACTACCCCATCCTTCTTTTGAGCCAAGACCTGGATAATGCCCCAAAGGATCAAGTCAGTTTCCTCAGTGAAAGATTGGAGAGGGACCTTTAGATATTAAAGTCATACCTGGGGGTCTGGTTGCTCAGGAACCCCTAGCTCACTACTCCCAGGCTCTGCAGCTGTGCTGTATGCTGGAGTGGCAGCTTGCTCCAGCTCAGTGAGGTCCTCCTTGGAGGTGGTCTGGGAGGAGAACTCCAGGCCACTATCTGTAGAGGGGCTGACAACTGCTGAGGCAGCTTCTGAACTTGCAGAGGAGATGGGAGTGGGCACATCAATGAAGGGCATGCCACCTGCCAAGCAAAGTAAGTGAGGCTTGAAGGAAGAAAGGGCAGACTGTAGGAAAAACACACCCTCCATGGTATCAGGGGCTCTAAATCCAGATTGCATACTAATCTCAGCATATAGTTGTCTCTAAAGTAGTCCGAGTTCCTCTGAATGGAAAATAATCTTAAGTCATTGAAAAGTTGCTGAATGGTCACAGTCTGATTTGGCCTGGAAGTTTTACTTTTTGCTATCAGCAGAAAGACCAAAGCCCCTCAGTTGGATTTTCAATGTAAAAATCCCTAAGGGAGGGAGGAGCTTTGCTTCTATGTGTTCTAATCACAGGAAACAGCCCAGGCACTCACCAGTAAGGTTAGAGGATAAGGTGGTTCCATTGGGGATGGGCAGCTCTGAACCTGGTGTGACTTTGGTCATATGGCGTGGGGGCCGGGGAGATCGCTTCTGCTTCTTCCACTTGGATGAATCACTCATGCCTCCTGCTCTCATTTTCAGCTGGAAATATCATACCTCATTAGCATTAGTATCCAAACCAAGACTCTATCTCTAGAAATCTCTGTTTTCTTAGTTCTACTGTTCCTTAGAAAGCTGCCTATACCCACATCTGTGCCAAAGAATCTAAATCATCAGATCACACCCCTACTCTTCTAATCTGGCTTCTACATTGTCACTTTACAGGTCAACTTGGCAGCCTCCATGTGGAAGGTGAAATTCTGCTTCTAGGCTGGTCATTGACAGGGTCATCCTTCACACTTATCACTTTGCTCCCCTGGATCCTGGGTGTTGCATTAAGCAGGCAATCCTGAGTCCTGTAGATGGTACACAATCCTCTTGCAGAAAGAGTAAGGGCAGGGGCTCTTTTGCCCAGAGCCTCAGGTCTATAGACTCATAGACTCTTGGGCTTTCCTCCTCAACCACGCTGCAGAGGAGTCTCCTACTCCTGCTAGTTCTTATCCAATTTTAAGAGCTTACTCCTTCCCATCAAGCTCTTAGCTTTCCTATTGATCCGTGGATGGGCCTAGACCACAAACACACCCCTTACTCTTCTGGAATTTCTGCATCAAATTGGTCTAAGCCTCATTCCTTGACGTTAAGGAAGGAATGGCATTGCATCCCAGTTTGTGTGCAGGATTACCTCATGTTGCTGCTCTGCTCTGTCACTCCTAATTTTGGTGTATCAATGGGACCTCCTAGTTCTTTCTAGGTGCAACTTTTCATTTTTAGATGGTAAGGCCACTGACTCCTTGGATCCTCACTCTATTCCATTCCCCTCTCTCTTGCTGTAGTTCTGTTCTTTCTACAGCTTCCTTTTAGTCACAAAGGACAATCTCTACCATTTGCTGACTAAATATAAGTTTTTTATGCATTTCCTCCACCCAAGTATACAGCTTCTTTGTTTAGGCACATTTCATTTCCCTAGCTCTGATGCTTTCTTAGTTGGGGTTTGAACCCAGTCTCCCACAGAGTTATATTAAACTATTTCTAGACCATTCCTGGATTGGGCAACAGCAATTCTTCCAGGACTATTAGAATGATTCCAAAGAAACAACTTTCCTCCCTGCCTCTTTCTAAAGGTTGAATATACCCATATTAGCCTTGGCCTGTTCATATCCTTTTGATACTTGGAGATAGGGCCCTTTCCTCAGGTTCTCCCAAGCCATCCAGAACCTGGGTAATCTTTGATTGCTTGCTTAGAAACCACATAATGCTTCCTTCCCTACCAATAGTTCCTTCCATAAAGGAAAGAGGCCCAAGAGCTGAGTCTTTTCCCCAGCTTTTAGCAACAGAGCAACAGCCTTGCATTGGATTTACACTTCTCATCCTTCTGTCTCCAAAATGACTGCAATCATATGCCTGGGTTGGAGCTTCAAGTGCTCTGAGTGCAGTCACTAAGCAGGAACCATAAGGATGTTCTCCCAGGGCTAAGGTTCCCTAGAAATTTGTTCTAGTTTCAGCAGAAGTAGGGCCTATGGAGGCTGGGAGAGTTCCCCACTGGAGCTCAGCTAGGTCAAGTTCATGGTAAAAAAAAAAAAAAAAAAAAAAATTTCTAGGGGAGAAGTCAGCCAAACCTGCAGAAGAGCAAGAAGTCCAAGAGCTCAGCAAGAACCTCCTGGTTTTATTGGCAGTTGTCACTGAGCTCCAAAAAGTACAATGTCTGCATCTACTTTTATAAGATATCCCTTCTCTCTAGAAGACTCCGCCATTTCAGGGAGTGAAGGCACTCCTACTTCCACTGAGAAGCCAGTTGCTCACTGAGATTCCTTCCCACACTAGGATCAGTAACTTACTGTTTCCTTCTCTGTCCTCTGCAAAGTTAGCTCTAACCTGGTCATTTCAATGAGCTTTCTCTATCTCCTGACTGAAGTAGGGGTCAAATAGCTGAAAGTTTTCACAAACACCTCAGTCATTAAAAAGTATAGTTGTACTCCCATCCTATGGTCCTAAGGTGTGTGTGTGTGTGTGTGTGTGTGTGCGTGCAGAAGGAGCTCATGGAACCTTACACCACTTTATCTGTACAATTCTGTATTCCCAAAGGACAGGATAAGCTTTACTAAAAAAGGGCAGGTCCTAGGTTAATAATCACAGCAACATGCCCAGTAGCCACTGAAGAGAGCTGCAATTTGAGACTAGGCAAGCACACAAATGAAAACTGAGACAATGCATGCAAAGAAAACAGAGGTCTATGGACTGCCTAGCTGGGTATACCCACATGCACACACACACACACACACACACACATACACACACACATAGTTCTTTTTATCTTCAATGACCTGGATGTCTACAACCCCATCTCTAGCACACACACTCTTGTGATAGACGGCCTAGATAGCCCATACCTCCTCTTCCTCTTCGTCCTTAAGGCAAGGATACGGGGATTAGGGTAATCTTTAGCTTGAATCCTTCCCCTAAACTCCCCTACCTCTCAATTTTTAAAGGAGAGGATCTGCAAAGATGCCAAATGTCCTGGGTTATGCTGGCACCTGGCTTCTCTTCATCAGTCTAGAGTTCTAAACCATGGAATGGCCTCTTTAACAGTAATTAAAAGAAAAAAAAAAAGATACCAGCTAGATGGACTATCTTTTCCCTACAAACCCAGTCCAGGTATCCAGGTTAAGTCAAGGACTGTGCTCTCTACACCAGCTCAGAGACAGGGAGAAGGTAGAAGAGAAGGAAGGGCCTTGCTAGGAGGGCCCCCATAGTTTTCCTAGGAATGGTGGCTCTTAACCCTCCCTACAAGGTGACAGCAGGACCCAGGCTCTCTATCTAGGCTTACTAGATGATGTATCACCAGTTCAAAGCTTCCTTCTCTTGCCTTCAGGCAACCAGATGCCCTGGGAGAATTCCCAATGCTGAAAAGCTACAAGCACATGCAACTTTTCCAAAGCCGTGCTGTGTTACAAAGGAGGGGTAAGTTGTGCTCTACACAGTAGAAACAGGACCCAGGTGTTACAAATAAAAAATCAACATTTAAAGAAATAAATTTAAAAAGGGGGGAAAGGAGAGGGAGAGGGAGAGAGACCTTGAGATTCTTAAAGAGTAGTACCCTCTCTAACTGGTTCAGGGCTTTGGGCTGCTCCCCACTACTTAGCTCCAGTTTGTTGAGGAGACATGGAGAAATCTGTGAAAGACAGGCAAACGCACGATTTAAACAGTGAAATAAACACAGACACACACCAATGGGGCACAGGGCAGGAATGGGGATGGATGGCAGGGGTGGGGGAAGGTCAGGTGCATGCACCAAACAGCCAAGGGCCATCTCCATGGGCAGAACCTCTTATGGCTGCAAGCAGAATCCTCATCAGAGGCATGTCAAGTCCAGGGCTTCAGTTCGAGATAGAAAGAGGCCATTCTTCTGACCACCAATCTTCTAGCAGTTTGAGAACCTTCTGACCCTGATCTGGAGTCAGGCTTGATTTATCTCTTCAACAGAGTTAGCACAAGCATGAGCCCAGATTAATCCAGCATTAGGGTAGGATTTGGGACATAGCCTTTCAGGGCCTCCTACCTGCTGACAACACTGGATCCTGAGGGAACAGCAGGACTTTCATCTTGCTCAACTTACATTTTCACCCCAGCCTGGTGGACCTCACCCAGTTTCCATGAAGGACTGGCTCATCAGCTTAGGTGGTAGGACAAAGATGGGCCAGAAAGGAAAAGTTGGGGAAGGAGAGACATCTGGGAGAGAATAACTTTCTCACTGAAGAAATGATAGCTATTTCTAGATTTCCAGCAGACCTGTCTAGACAAAAGCATGTTTTTGCTAAGCAAGGCTATCCAGAAAAATCCTGGCACCATTAAAGTTGGGAGATCTAGGCTTGGATAAGGGATAGCAGACCAGTTCCCAGATTATACCTTCTTCATGTTGGTTCCCACATAGTTCTTGGGTTCTTCTTTAAACTGAGGTAACCTACAAGATAGAGAATCCCAGGAACATCATTAGGGATAATGAAAAATTCTCCCTTCTATGCCAGCCACAACCCAGAGATGCTCTGGGTCAGAGCATGCGATCGCTCAAGAAAAGTCAGGAAGAGAAGCAGGATAGTTTCACCCTTTTCAGGGCTTCATCAAAGACCACAGGAATTGAGGGATGTATGACGTGAACACTTTCTGAAAGAGAAGGCAAAGTCATAAGGACAAGACTAAGTGCTCTTGGAATGTGGATGCTCTTTTCATCCTTCTACTGACTCCTTCTTACTTGTGTTCACTTGCTGAAAGCCAAGAGCTGGGGAGAGGACAGTCTATCAAAACCCCAAAAGACTGGGCATAGGGTGAGAAGTAAAAGGCTGATTGAAGTTTTGAAACCAGCAAATTCGAGCCTGAGGAGTAAGAAACTCTTTGCAGCAGGGTCCAAATTATTATCTATAGATCTGGAGAGCAAAAGGAAATCCAAGGGGGAGGTTTTAAAGTCATCTCTTCAGCTCTTCTCAAAGCTAGTCTATTAAAAGAAGGTATAGGAAACTGGCAATTAGGCATAGTATGAAAAGGCCTCCTAGGCCCTAGGCTGAGGCCCTTGCCTAGGGTAATTGACCATCCCAGTTTGTCTGGGACTGAGAGATTTCCTGTGATGTGTGACCTTCAGTGCTAAAAGCAGACAGTCCCAGGTAAACCAGGATTGTTGTTTACCCTAACCTGGGCCCTCTCCTGGAGCTCAGCTCCCTGTTCCAGGCTCCCTTGAGCCTGGTTTCTTCTCTGGGTTTCCTTTCCCAGCTGCTACCTGTGCAAAAACAGACACGAGTTTTGGGAAACAGAATGAGGTCTTTCAGCCTAGATCAAATAACCTTCTGCCCCCCAATGAGGGCAAGCTAGCTCCCTCCTCCTCCTCCTTGCCTGGCAACCCTGGGCCTGAAGAACTACCCCTATCTATAATCCCAGTATCCTCTGATGTGGCTTTGGGGTTGGCTAGGTCCCTGAAGTGGCTGTATAGAAGCAGGCAGGCTCAAGAGGCCTGGGCAGCCGGGCTGAAGCAAACAGCAGCAGGTTTACCTTGTGAAGAGCAGCTGCACCATGTCTACGAGAGTGTGCTCTGCGGATTTTCTCAATAACTCTGCACAGGCAAAAACAAATAACACAGGTGTCATTACTTGCCGTGCTATTATCAGGAGGCTTCTGAGAGCAGACTCCCCTCCAAACCTTGTTTACCAAGGATTATGCCAAACTTATTAAAACCAGCTCCAGTTCAGCCTGGCAGCCATAACTTCAGTGACCCACTAGGTGGCACCACCGAGTCAGAAAAAGAAAAGGGGAAGCAATGGCTGTGTTCTCTGCAGTTGCTGGCTGGTGTCAATCCCAGAAACCCTAAGGGAGGAAGAGGTGGTACTTGGGCTGAATTGGCCTGGGATCCATCCAACTCCTGCCCTGGCACAATGGTTGAGGTCTCTATTCTAGTGTCACAACAAATAGTCAAGAATAGAGATTTCTAGACCCCTATGGCTCCACCAGGTAGGAGATGGAAGTCCTGAATTTTCCATTTCTCTGGGCTTCAGAGGCAGCATCCTGTGTTCTTGCACTCACAGATACTGGCCCAAGGAAAAGTGAAGGAGAAAAGATTTAAGCACGTACCACTGAGCCTCATTTCAAAGCAGATCCGGAAACAAGACTGCATAATCTCACACACAGATTCATTGGTCAGGTGGGCACCCACTGGGGTTAGCAATAGAGTCCGCAGAACCTACCAGAAAGAAAGGGGAGATACTGTGATAAACAAGGCAGGTTGAGTGAAGAGGAGTATACCTGAGAGAGAAAAGCTCTTTTTCTCTAGTCTCCTGAGAAAGCACTCAGTGGTGAGAAAGAGAGGTTAGCAAGAACACTGCCCTTGCTTCAATTTGGTAGGGGGATCTCCCAGGTGCTTGTCTTGGGAACTCTTTATTTTGCACAACCCTGTCACAGCACAGAATTCATTCCAGCCCTAGCCCATAAGCCCAACAGATGGATGGCCCAGATACAGTCTATCAGAGGTATAAGTGTATTAAGGGCTTCCAGTATTTGATATCAATTCATTTAAAGCTTTTAATTATTTTCCTTAGAAAAAGCTTTTACTTTGGGTACCTGAGCTGCTTGTTTGGAAACAAAGTAGCATGCTAAGTCCCAGTGGAGTCAAAACACAGCTTCACGCTCCAGGCATACTCCAAGTAAGTAGAGCCTATGGCACCAGCTCCTGGCCATTAGTCTAATTGCTCTCCCCTCCGCTTACCTGAAGGATTTTCATCAGGACAACCTCATCGCTGGCAGGATCTGTGCCCACAAAACGGGCGTGGGTGACAGCATCTGCCATATTCTCCATGCCCTCTGCTGTGCCTTCATGAGTGGGATCTGCTTCAGCAAAAAAGGAAAGACTAAATAATGTGCAGAGGAGAGAGAAAAGTCAAGGCATCCTGTCTAGGAACTCCTGTAAGAGATTTTGGTTTTCTCCTTTCCAATTCCCTAAACTGGCTCCTTGAGTTACTTGAGAATTTTTGCCTAAACTGTCTTTAATAAGCTCCTCAGCATAAACTCAACTATAAAACAGTGGTTCTCAAACATAAGCATGCATCAGAATCACCTGGAGAGCTTGTTAAACTACAAATGGTTGGGTCCTACTCCCAGAGTTTTTTATTTAGTAGGTATGCAGTGGGGCCTGATAATTTGCATTTCTAACAAGCTTTTATGTGAAGCCAACATTGCTGATTAGCTTTGGGAACCACTGGTGTAAAGCTACTCATTTCATGAAGGAAAGATCTGGAAATATGAGTTTTTAGCCCAGAGCAGGAGCTGAGAAGGGTCAAACTTAGAATGCCAAGGGTGCAGCTTTTCTCTTTTCATTTCTCAACACAGCTTCGCTCTGGTTGCTTTTAGACATTTGTGTTCAGGCACAACTGAGGTAAGGGAGCAGGGGGAGAAAAGAGTCTGCTGCCATAACTCATAGCTGTTACCACATTACAGCAGCTCAGAAACAGTTCTTGCTTTGGTTTCATTCTTATTTAAAACAATATGGTGGGAAGCAGATGTGGCTCAAGCGACTGAGCTCCTGCCTACCACATGGGAGGTCCCAGGTTTGGTTCCCGGTGACTCCTGGATAAGATGAGCAAGACAGTGAGCTGGCACGACGGGCAGGCATGGCGAGCTGATGCAACAAGGAGACACAAAGAGGAAAGACAATGAGAGACAAAACAAAGCAGGAAGCTGAGGTGGCTCAAGCAATTGAGTGCCTCTCTCCCATATGAGAGGTGCCAGGTTCAGTTCCCAGTGCCTCCTAAAGAGATGACGAGTAGACACAGAGAGCACACAGCTAATGGACACAGAGAGTAGACAGCACAAACAATGAGGGGAGTGGGGAATAAACAAACAAACAAACAAACCAAAAAAAACCCAATATGGTATGTTTGATGGATACGGAGTGTTTGCAAATAAAATTTAAAAATAGACAATTGCTTATCGAGTTAGAAGGCTTATGAGCCTATGATCCTGGACTGTAAAGGTGGTGGTAATAAATGTAATAACAATAATATAACTAACACATTGAAATATTTTTGCCTATGCAACAGGCATAGTGTTAAACTCTTTCCATAGACATTTTAAAAATTTTATTCATTTATTTATTACTTATTTATGCATTTATTTTAGGAGGTACCAGGGATTGAAACCAGGGCCTCATATATGTGAAGCAGGTGCTCAACCACTGAGCCACACCTACTCCCCTACATTTTTTTATTTTAAAATACTTTCAAATTTATAGGACTGTTACAAGAATAATACAGGGTGGCGGATGTGGCTCAAAGGTTGGGTGTCCGTCTCCCATATAGAGGGACCTGGGTTTGAAACCTGGGACCTCCTGGTAAAATAAAGAAAAATATAGAAGGCATACGGGCCACCAGGCCCGTAAGCAGGTGCGCCATCAGGTCCTGCAAGCGGGCAAGCCCCCAGGCCCCACGTGCGCCGCCAGGCTCCACGTGTGGGTGAGGCCCCTAGGCCCCACGTGCGGGTGTGCCAAGCCTCGCCGAGCCATGCAGCAAGATAATGATGTAACAGGAGAGTGACACAAGGGAGAGCCAAGATGAGACACGCCAAAAAACCAGGAACTAAGGTGGCGCGGGTGGTAAGACACCTCTCTCCCACATCGGAGGTCCCCAAGATCGAATCCCGGTGAAGACAGGAGGAGAAGGATGAGAGAAGAGGGCAGGAAACAGACACAGAGAATTGCCCAGTGAATGGACACAAAAACAGCAAAAACGGGATATTTAAAAATGGATAAAAGTAAATAAATAAATAAACCTTAAAAAAAAACCAACAATAATACAAACCCCAAACAGAAAACTTCAACATACCCCTAACCCCTACCCACCCAGATACCCAGATCCTCCAATTTTTAACAATTTGCCACATTTACTGTCTGTATCATTCTATTTATCTACCCAATCTATCTATCCATTGATCCATTTACTGAACACTTGAGTGTAAGTCATATATATCATGCTCCTTGAACACTTAATACTGACATGTACATTTCCTAAGAACAAGGATATTCACTTATGTAACCACCTTAAGTGCAGTTATCAAGTTTAAGGAATTTAACATTTATATAAAGCTACAGTTTATATTCCAATTTTTTTCATATGTTCCAACCATATCCATTTGAGCCTTTTCTCCCTTACTTAGATCCCTTCCAGGATCATGTATTGCATTAGTTGTCTCTTTAGTTGTTCTTACTTTTTCTTTTCTTTTTATAATTGTGGGAACATATATACAACATAAACTTTCCTATCTCAACCACTCCCAAGCACATTACTCAATGTGATCAGTCACATTCACAATATTGTGGTACTGTCACCACCTTCCAATACTAATTTTTTTCCATCTCTCCAAACAGAAACCCTAATCCCATTATGCATTAACTCCCTATTCCCCTGTTCCCCACCCCCCAACCTACAGTCTAATTTCTGTCTATGAGCTTGTATATTCTCCAAAATTCTCTCTGTAGCTACCATTGGGCTTAAATTTAACATTCTAAATCTGTAACAATTTTGTTTGCTTTGATATCACTTAATTTCAATAGCATACACAAACTGTTCCTATATCCCTCTGTCCTCCTACCTTTATGTAGTTCACAAATTGTTTCTATCTTATGAGTTCCAAACCACTGACTTATCATTACATTTTATACATTTGCCTTTTAGATTCTATAAGAAGTGAAAAGTGGAGTTACAAACCAAAAATACAATAGAACTGACATTTGTATTTACCTATGTCATTACCCTCATCAGAGATCTTTATTTCTTCATGCTACTTCTATCTATTGTCTATTGTCCTTTCCTTTCAACCTGCAGAACTCCCTTTAGGATCTCTTGTAGGGCTGGTCTAGTGGGAATGAACTCCCTCAGCTTTTGTTTATCTAGGTATGTTTTAATTTCTCCATTTTTGAAAGACCACTTTGCTGGATATAGTATTCTTAGTTGGCAGTTTTTTGCTTTTAGTACTTTAAATATGTCATCCTACTGCATTCTTGCCTCCATGGTTTCTGATGAGAAACTGGTACTTAATCTTATTGAGACTCCCTTATATGTGACATGTTGCTTCTCTCTTGTGGCTTTCAGAATTCTCTCTTTATATTTGGCATTCCACAGTCTGCTTATAATATGTCGTGGCATTAGTCTATTTGGGCTTATCCTGTTCGGAATTCATTGAGCATCTTGGATGTGTCTATTCATGTCTTTCATTAAATTTAGGGAGTTTTCAGCCATTATTTCTTTGACTATTCTTCACCTTCTTCTCTTTCTCCTTTGGAACTCTCACAATGTATATATTGGTATGCCTGACAGTGTCCCACAGGTTCCTCAAACTGTTTACTTTCCTTCATTCTTTTCTCTTTCTGCTCCTCATACTGGATGATTTCAATTGTCTTATCTTCAAGTTCACTGATTCTTCTGCCAGGTCTTATCTGCTGTTGAACTCCTCTAGGGAATTTTTTTATTTCTGTTACTGTGGCTTTCAGCACTACTTGGTTCCTTTTCATAATTTCCATTTTTCTATTGATATTCTTTTTGAGTTCATCTTTTGTTTTCTAGATTTCTTTTAGTTCTTTGCCCATGTTTTCCTTTAGAAATTTGAGCATAATTAGGATTTTTTTTTTTTCTTTTTAAGTTTTGGTCTGGTATGTCCCAGGTCTGGTTCTCCTCATTGATGGCTTCTAACACTTTAATCTTTGCCTGGCCCATCTCTTCCTGTTTCTTTTTTTGTAACCATTTGTTGAAACCTG